>PVIY010022476.1:0-40813 GCA_004026745.1 Myrmecophaga tridactyla
TACTTATGTGAAATGGATAGCTTCTTATTCCAGACAGGCTTGATGGGTAGACAAAGGCTCAAAGGACAAGGAAACCCAGCACATAAATAACATACTTCAATGGGATGTTCACGTTTAATAGAATTTCTGGCTAACATGAGAATCCTGGGGTGGGGGGGGGCAGTGTGGGCATCTTTTTTGTTGCAACAGTAGTTTTAAGCCTTTCTAAAGTGGATGAGTCAGTCCTCATACTTTAAGGAGCACAGTGACGCTCCTTAGTGATGACCAAAATTAAATATTTCTTTGAGAAGATCCTAGAGTACTTCAAGTTCATATCTGCAATCAGTAATGACTGTGCGTGTGCTACAGACCTACTATGTGTCAAAGACTGCAAGGCCACCTTTCTGAAAAATTTGACAGTGATGGCACTGAAATTTCATAGTTTCTTTGAAAAGTCCGTTTTTCTTTTTTCTTTTCATTCAAAATTGATAAATCAGTTTTACTGCATATGGAAACGTCACATTTGGCACTAAAGAGGTACCACCCCAGCTACAGAGTCTTTCTCCTAGGCCCTGGATTTTAGAGAATGAATTCAGTATACAAAACTAATGCTAGGCTGCAAAACAAGGCAATGAACAACAAAGGCTATTTTGTATTAGAAGGGAATTTACAGAGCACCTACAATGTGCCAGGCACTGTACTGACATAATTCACATAAAATAACTCTTTTGTATTCTCATCATCAGATTTGGAAACAGATTTCCCAAACATATATTAATTTGCTCAAGGTCAAGGTCAAGGTACCAGACTTTAGATCCATACTGGTCTGACCCCAAAGCTTGCATTCTTTCTTTTGTCTATTCCTTACTCATTCTTTCATTCATTCAAATATTTATTAACTATCTACCGCATGCCATTTACTATGCTAGAGAGAGATGCTGCAAAAATAAGATACAGTTGCTTCCTTAAGGAGCTCCAGTTCAATAGATATATAAATAGACAAGTAAACACATAACATACAACAGAGTAATTGCTATGATAGCAAGGAGTCTGTGGAATAGGAGGGACACTTAATTCAGTTTTGAAGGGTGGAATCAGGGATTAGGAAACTGCTGCAGTCAACCAAGAGAGCAATCTTGAGAATTTTATTCTTAACAGGGCAATGGGAAATATTGTGGTGGGGCTGGGGGGTGGGAGTATATGAATAGAGATAGACAACTGAGATAAAGGAAATAAAATTGGTAGGACTTGATTAAACCTGGGGATGGAGAAGAAGGATGAATGAAAGATAGCACTCATGTTTCTGGTTGGAATTACTCAATAGTTGGTAGTCCTATCCTTGAGATGACTTGGTAAATGCTTCTGATCACATGCAAATGTTCAAAAAGCAGCTGGATATACTGGTTCAGAGCTTAGGAGAGATCTGGGGTGGAGATATGAGTCATCATGGGTTTCTGGTTGAAGGAGTGGGTGAGATCATCCAGGGAGAATGCTATGAGTGAGAAGGACACCCACAGAAACCTAAGGAATACTAACATCTAGGGCATAGGATGTGGAAAAGATGTTTTAGAAGGAGACTGAGATGGAGCTGCTCTAAAGGAAGGACAAACCAGAAGAAGGAGAACTCATGGAAACAACAGGGAAGAATTCCAAAAAGCAGGAAGTAGCTAAATGCTCGTCCTTCAAAGGTCAAGCAAGATAATTTAAAAGTGTCCTCTGGGGCAGTGCGACAGTGGCTCAGCAGGTAGAATTCTTACCTGCCATGCCAGAGACCTGGGTTTGATTCCTGGTGCCTGCCGATGCAAAACAAAAAGTGTCCTCTGATTTAGCAATAAGGAGATACTGGCAGTAATAGTTTCAGTGGACTAGTTGGGGACCAAAGAAGCAGGAACAGAAAGTATCACATTATCAAGAATGGAATAGGAAAAGGATGTAGGGAGGTAGGATAACAGAGTTCAGAAGAAGAGAGAAGCCATTTTTTGAAGCAATGTCCCTAGAGAGGCAGGCGGGAAGATAGATGTCTCCAACGAAAGAAGAAAGGATGGGAGCAGGTGCAGATAAAAATTGGGGTGGGGGAAGGGACTGTCTTAATGTTTAACAAGGAAATCTTGCTCAGAGAAGAAAGAAATGAGGAAACTGTAGAGAACAGAGAGTTGGAGGGGAATGTAGGCCAGAAAGAGCTGCTGTTAATATTAGCAAAAGAGACTAGGGACACAAAAATGACTAAATGATTGCTAGAGAGCACAAGAAGCTAAATTAGTATTAGAGACCAGGACTGTGCAGTGTTATGAGAGTCCACTTGAGGGCCTGATTTCTCTCCAAAGATACTAGCAAACTGTTGAGAGGGGCAGGAAGAATTCTAACCTTTGGATTGGTTCCAAGTTAAGAGTCTGAGTCTTTCCATTACACCAGAAACGTAGCACTATCGTCCGAATCAACCATTTGGGTCACATCTTCTGAGCAGTCAGGAGACTTCACATGAAAGTAGGGAATATTTTATAAGTGAGTTTACACTAACTTTAAATAGGCAAGTTCCTAACTTGGAACAACTGTCTTGACTAATATCAAGAGGAGCACGATCATACACAGCTTAAGAAGGGCACCAGTGGTGGCTTCTGTGGGACATTTTAACCACTTCTGACATTACCATCTGGTAAGGAAAACTTCAGAAACCAGTTTCTAGGCTTTTGAATGGAATTCTCAGACAATGTTAAAGACAAAAAAAAAAAAAAAATACACTAACAATCTGTTATGTTTCCAAGTATACACCTTAAAAACATCTTATAAATTTCCCTCTAGTAAACTTTACAGCTTATTTTTATATATTACAATCTCTGACCAAATTAAGTAATAGTGTTTTTCCTTTGCAAACAAAATGTGTCTATAATAATGCCTCATTCATCTGGAGGTCATGCGAAACACGATGATCTAGGTCATGTCAGAGCATCCCTAAATAAGCAAAACTTACTCATATGCCCCAGGGAAAAAAGGTACAAAATGCAGGCATACAGCCTTTTACTTATTGTAAATTCCATAAATTTCCCATACAGAGCCAATTTGCCCCTACTCCAGACATAATTTTACCTAGTTTGGTTATCTGGTTTTCTTTTTAATCAACAGATTAGAGAGAGTAAATCAGAAGGGATTGATATTTCACTCCTTAAGACAGGCACACAGGCAACCTAAAAATCAATGCATATCATCTTTAAAAACATATAAAGATCAAACAAGACTCCAAAAAGCATTAATAGGTGGGCGCCATATAGAACAGAAACAACACATAGTCCTATAAACATTATCCTCTGAGGGCATCTCTTATTAAGCCTCCAAGTAATTACTAACATACAAAAGGATAATCCTGAGGCATCCAGGTAAGTTAGAATTAAGTTTACAATTTTTAGTTTAAGAACTAAATATATAACATCTTAGAATAATTTTCATCAAAAAAGATGTGAATAAAAACAATTTCGATGTCATGGGGACTGGGATAGTTCCTTACATCTACTGGACCCTGAATTTTGCTTCATGTACTATATATAACGTGTTTTACCAATACCATTTACTCTTCAAAACAATCCTTTTTGGTTGGTCACCACTTGAAAAGGTGACTGTTTAAAAACTGACGCAAAGAGAGATTAAATAGAATCAGGAATTATACCCAGATCTGTGTGAATTCAAACCCCTTGAATGCTCTTTAGATGAAATTTCCATGTAAGAACAGTTTATGATGTCCCATAAATGAGGCGGTACAATACACAATTATTTCACTCTGACTTCAAGGAAGCTATTTAATGCCTATGTTGTCATACAAAAAAAAATTCCTATGTTGTAATTCTTAGGCATGTGAAAGACTAACTTCAATGATGCCACATACTTTAAAATACTTTTTAAGCCTTCTCACTGTCTATAATCATATTTCTCTGAAGGAAACCCATGGGATCTACTGGGGACCTCACAGAGTTGATATTTCATAGAACTACTGAAAAGAAATCTTAGAGATACTCTAAAAGTTTGGAACAATACATACACTGTACTGAATGCATACTGTATGCAATACCATACGCTAATATACTCTACATTATACATTTGACCCCCATGCCCATCTCTGATGTGTTTATATATGATCATTTCACAGGAACTTGTACAAGTTCCCAAAGCTAATTAACAATAAGCCCAGAATTTAAACTGGTTTATTATACTTCAAGCCCAATGTTCTCCATGACATTTTTTTGGGAGGGATGAGGGGTACATGGTCCGGGAACTGAACCCAGTCTCCTTTATGGAAGGTAAGCATTCTTACAACTGAACAACCCTTGAACCCTTCTTTTAATGACTTTTTATATCGTCTTCCTATTTGAAAGCTGAAGACGTCAAGGCTCAGAGAAGTTAAGTAGTCCACTGTCACTTAACTAAAAAGAATGGAAACACGACACAGTCATTCATTCCACAGTCACATGGATTTTCATTAGGCAACAATATCCCCTACACAAAATCAATCCAAGGTTAAATACACAAAAACTCCAAGACACCATCAGAGAGGAGGGGTTACAAGTGTCCCTATAATAATAATTGTTGACACTTTTTCCAGGTTTACTTACTACCTGTCAGGCACTACGCTAAGCATTTTGCTTAAATCATTTTACTTAATCTTCATGACAAATTTTGTAAGGCCAAAAGAGGCTTATTAGCCTAAACTTTCTTTAGTTTCTTATGTATCTAGATTTTCACAAACTGCAGTGTCTCCCTAGGCTATTTTTAAAAACAAATAGTTTTAAAATTAGCATAAGTTGACTTCTCCTGAAATTAAATATACACTAATTTTAACACATTATCTCTCATTGAGTGTTAAGTCTTAAAACGGTAAATCTCTAGAACAAAAAAGCTATTACTACCTATCAAATACATGAGGTTCCACATAAAAGATGAGTGAAATTTAGTTTGATAATATACGTTATGGACCCAGTGACATCACAATTTGTTAAATTCAAAGATGTTTTACAATGTTACTATTCTCTTTAGATTTTTTCAGAATACCAACCCATTCCTCATTTAAATAAACTAGAATGAGAAATCTGCAACCCACCCAAAATAGAAATTTCAGAAGGGACTTTTTCAAACAATACTAGAAGTATCATTTAAAATGTTAATGAACAATTAGGCTTTCCTATGTTAAGTAACAGAATTCTATTGAAAAGCTTTCTGTAAATTTGTTTTAAGTGAATGCAGAATATTTCTCTTATTTTCCAAATAAACTAATACATGGAATTTGTGGTACTATATAACAAACACAGCATTTTAAAAACTTTCATACTAATTAATTCACAAGGTTTCTGTCCTAACCACAGAAAGAATAAAATTTTAGATATTTACCTAAAGAAATACAGAAAGCTATTTCCATCTTATTTTACCAAAACCTAATCTCTAGTCAAAAGGTACAAATAAATTGTATTAAGAATAAGAAATTTGGTATCTGAATCTAAAAAATAAGTTGAAGATTAAAAACATATATAGAAATTAACGAAATGTAAAAGAAAGCCTATTACCATTTGAATTGCATTAAAATAATGAAAATGAAAAAAGAAAATGTGAGTAACAAGGTATGTCCTAGTTCTGGCAATCAAAAACATCTTTATAACTTTTCAGTCATTAGAAGAAGATTACTAACGGATAAGTACAACATCCTTATTCATATTTTAAAAAGAAATGGCACTCAAGAAAAAAACAAAACAAAATAAATGACAAATTTTTTAACGCAAGAGAGCAAGGGGAAAAAAGAAGCACAAAAATATTTAAGGCATATACTCAGTTTACATATGAGAGTATGATAGTACTCTATTTTTTAAATAAAGTAGTTTATATTTCTCATATAAAGATTTCCTGTTGCTGGAATAGTTTTACAACCCCCTTATTTAAACGTCCCAACAATCCTGAGAAGGTCAACTTAAAACATACTTGTTTAACACAGCCGCAAGAAAATCCAAATGACATGAATCAAAGTTATTTAGGAATCATGCTTTCTAATCGAAAGTAAATAAACTAAATTTTATTGTAAAACAAAACTTTAATTTTCTTTGTTAATATCATTTTGTTCTACCTTTGGACAATTTCAAAGTAGTGAACTATCAGATGATCAAGTATGTGACACCCAAACAGTTATTAAAAATTTCAATTACAAGCTACCTACCCCTTCTTGTTTAGTGAAGAGATTAAGGCAATCGCTCAAAGCTACACAAGTTTCTCTAGATGCTTCAGAGACAACTTCAACTTTCTGAAGAAATGATGGAAGCATTTCTATAAATAAAAAAAAAAAACAGAATGAGTGAGATTCTAAGTAATCTTAAAGTGAACTAAGACCACAGAAAATATTTTTATATCACTAGCTTCATGTATCCTTCTAGTGTCTTAAGCAAAGCAAATACAGTCTTCACTGAGCATCATTATAAAACACCCCCAGTGTGCAGGGCATATAAGGTGATACAGAAAAAGGGCAAAGCTTGTCCTAGAAAGGCCTGTACCATACAAGGAGAAAAGCCAAGACTTAAATAAAAAAAACTGTTTACAGCAATAAGAGTATGTTTAAGAAAAGTAGCTGACAATAGCATTACTTGTAAAATATTGATGTTCATGGTATTCTATACTAGATAAATAATTTTATTCAAAAGTAAAGAGAGACAAAAATAATTCTGTAGTTGACATAGTGGCTAACATTTCTGAAGGTGGCCCAGCCTCCTCTAGTTCTTATTTAGTCCCTTCCATCAAATAAAATTTGTAACTTTTAAGAAAGCTTTTCATCAAAAAATAATCTAAAAGGGGAAAGTCAAATAAATAAATCTGTGTCATCCTGTGTATGTCAAATAATTGTTGACTTATTTGAAATAATGACCTTCAAATATGGTAACAAGGTCAATTAAAAAAAAAAGAAATCAAGTAAATCCAAATGCCAGCAAACTGCAAATGCTGGTCCATGGAACACTAAGTGCCATCAAGGTGGAAAATTTTCAAATGGGAAAAGGCATATTATATATATAAGCAGAAATCAAAGTGTAAGATTACATCATTTAACATCACACAGGATATCCAGAACATATATCAAGTTATTTATTATCATTTCTGGGTAGTGAGATTGTGGATACTTTTTCTCTTTTTTCATTTATCTATATGAATGTGATTTATTTAAGCAAAGAAAAGTTCTCTTCTTAGAAAAAGCAGTTCTCCAAATTCATACAGCAAAAGTGGACAACAAAAGGAAAACTGGAAGTTAAGTGAAGAAAGATCTGAACAAACTTTCTTCAGTATCTGGAATTTAGACAAAATCATATTTTATCTTATTCTTCATCTTATAAAATAGTTTCCTCTTGTTAGTTCTCCTTAATAAAAAGCAGAATATTGAAAACTACTATATTTGAAAAGAAATTATATAAGTTATTTTTCATTCTGAAAATCTCTGATATATATTGTTAAGATTTATTCTGCACTTAGCTGCTAAGTAGGAAAAGAAAGCACCATATGCTGGGTACCATCTGACTTAAATCATAGCTCGACAGATGTCTCACACAGAGCTGTGGACCGAGTACTGCAGAGGAGATGTACCAAAAAAAAACAAAAAACAAAAAACAAACTAGACACAGGCTCTGCCTTCCTTAGATTTTCTGGGTAATCTAGTAATTTTCCATTTTCATGGCACAGATGATAGGAAGATGGAAGCAAAATTGCATGGATATATTTCTTTATTAAAAGCTACCACATGCTTAGTCATCTCTGATTTTATCCCTGTTTTAGATAGTTCATATTTTAGATGTTTGTTGTTTAATACAGAACTAACATTCAATGTCAAAATTAAATTTTTAGGGACACCTATAAGCTTGGAACAAATCTGATTTGCAAGCTTCCAAATATAGTCCAAAAATATATAGCAAGACAGTTTTTTTATAAGAATCCAGGCTGTATATGTTATTAGAATAAAAATTTTGAAAATAAAACACCATAGGAATGTATAACACAGTGAACCCTAACATAAAGCATGGACTACAGTGAATTATACAATTTTATTTATATTTTCATCAGCTGTAACAACTACTAATGTAAAGTGCTGATAATGGGGGCGGGGGTTAAATATGAAAATTCTGTATTTTATGCAAAATTTTTCTATAAGTCTACAATTCTCTAAAAAATTTTTTAAAGGAATCCATTACCAACAGTGTTAAATTCTTTCATCTAAAACAGTAAAAATGATTTAATTTCTCTGACAATCTATTGTTAAAATGAGATTTTCAAGTAAATATTAACAGTGGCCAGTGTTTAAGAACTGACAGGACCCTGGCCTTTCTTGTGCAGCGCAAAGCATCACAGGCCATTCAGTTCACACTGGCATGCTTCTTGGAGAATGACGTTTATATACTATTATTACATAAAAGGAGTTAAAACTGCTACATTTCTAGAAAAGTTACCAACCGGGATTCACTGCAAGTATGTTTTAGCCATTTAATATTTAAAGACTGAACTGACATGACTAAATGGAAAAGGCCAGTATGTTACTTCATTTGTCCTAACTATAAGAATCTAATCTTGTTAATTTTGAGAAAAAAAGGTCATTTTTTTGTACTAAAAATATTTCTTAGCTTACAAAAGCTGCTAGAAGACCATATTTGAAAACCTTAACTTTAGAGACATATAAAAAGCTCACAATCTGTCTTTGTTCATGATTACACTGGGTAATTATTTTTATTGTTTTAAAAACTGGTGGGGAAGTGCTCATGTCTTGTTAGATTAAAAAACTAAACCCTAAGACAGACACTCTCCACCGTTCCCCTAATTTAGAACAAAGTCCACACTCCTCATGCTAACATTTAAGACTCTTTATAAACTGAATCATTTCCAGCTAAACTGTTTTCCTGGAAATAATTGTTTTCTAAGAAATATCCTTCTACGTTACTGCCTCAAGCTTTGTTCAAGATGTCCCCTCTTTCTGAACACTGCAAATAACAGCAATTCATATTAGGACGTTTTCCCACTTAAATAAAAATATTCCTTGTGTTCAAGGCCCCGTTCTAATGGCACCCTCCCCGCGAAGCCTTGCCATGACTGTGGTATGTGGCTGTTCTCCTTGCCCCAACAGCAGGCACTTCCATGTGTCGCAGAGGACACGGGGCACCTTGTCACATCCTATCTCTGCCACCCTCCGGAAACACTAAGCCTCTTTATCCCCTGAACTTCCTACATTCAGCTTTGTACAAAGAAAACACTCAAATATTTATTAAGTGAATAAGGAAACTGATAACCTATTTTAGTTTCCTGGTTTGCATAAAAAGTCCAAGCAGTTTTGAACTGCTTTATTTTTTTATCATAAGAATTATTGTTCAAAAAATGGTAAGGTACAAACATTTACATTTAAGTTACTACAGGTTGGCTGATTAGGGCAGATAAAGAAATAGGCCGTCTTTACAGTTTGTTTTCTATTTAAGGCATGAGTAAATATTTTCCACCTATTTTCAACATTTAACTGCTCAAATATTTCCATCATTTAAGAAAAAACCTTTAAAAAAAAAAAAAAAGAAATACCCGGATGATTGGCATTTCATTTCCTCACCCTTGCCCTTCTGGTAATGGTGCTAGCTGAAATCCTTATTAAAACACACACACACACAGGCCTACATAAACAGCAGAAAGAATAAATAGTCCCAAAACTAAGCAACAAAAAACTAAATATCAAGGGAAACAAAGAAGATATCAAAATGGATAATTTCTCTTTTTTTGGTGAGAAAAAAATGCAATGCCTCTGGCTACATACATGAAAGACATGCGCTACCCTGTATGAGATAAGGAGACATTTTAAAAACTGACTTTCATACCAACATGCAATTTTAGTAATGCTTCAAGAGACTCGGTACTCTCCCAGAAATGGAGAGAAACGTATCTGCACATAAAATCAACTAGCCTTTAAAAAAATTCCACTATATTAACCAGAACTTGAGAAAAAAATGCTGAGGGCTAACAATAAATGAGCTATAAGAATGTAAAATTATCTATTTTTTGTTCAAAATTAAGATGACTAGCATGAATATAATCATCTATTAAACAAGTAACTCTGGCCACTCAATGTGTATATATGTGTGTGTATATATATATAACTTTACACTATTTGCAGTAGAAGATATAAAATGAATACTGCAAATAGCATACGTTAAATGAGTTAAAGCATGAGTTAAACAAGAATAAGAAGATAATACCAGGCGTATTATAATAACATAAATAACAAGCAAGTTATGTATACATTCAAATAAATAAATATTCAGAGACTTCAGAGAAGGGAGTTAACACTATACGCTGAAGTAAAAGGGAAGTCTGACAAAAGAGGTGGGACTTGAGGAACTCTTGAACAAGTAATATTTTTATTGCTAAATATAACACCCAATAAAAAAAGCGTATCTAAAATAGCTATAATTATTTTTCAGATAGTACAGAAAATATCAGCCCTAAGAGAAATATTATTTCAGAATTATCATCAAAGAGAATTCTAGAGAGTTGAGAGGATCTATATATATATCACTTATTACTATATGCCAGGGACTAGGCCAAGTGCTAGAGGTACATGGGTAAGTAGGAGAGAAACGACCCTTGTCTTAACTGAATTTGCAACCTTGCAAGGAAAATGAAAAATAAAACAATTATCAGTGAATGAAAATTATTAATCAGAGGTGGAGTCTTTGAATAGGAGGAAGGAAAGCATTAGATTAATTAGAAAAAATAAATTATGTTAGAAAACAGAAAAAAAATCCTAGCCTAGGAGATCACATGAGAACAGCAGAACTACGCAATGGTTTGGCATTCTTTCATAATTAAGAGTAAGAAAGTGAAGTAAGGTAATAAAAAAATTAATTTTAATTAAATTGAATAAAATCTCAAATCAAAAGCTATCATTGCTTTTGCATCACTTTTACTGGATTGTCTTCACAATGGGCTCCTCCTCTTAGGGTAATAATCCTAGGAGAAAAGCAGTCGATAAAGTAAAGAATGATTAGGGTGGGACCACACGTGATCCTGGGAGCTCCACTTGTGGGAATATCTGGCGAGAGTTCTCGGGGGTCAGCGCCACGAGCGATAAGATGAAGAGAGAAATAATCTGATAATGTATTCAAGAGTTCACTTAAGTCTGCATGCTTGAAAGTGCTTCAGGGTTATGACGCTTGCCTGTCTTCTCCCACTGACATTGGTGGAAGTTAATATAGATAATAAATCACTTCGTTTCATAACCACAATGCCTCAACGATTACCTTTCAGTAAGAGTTGCTAGGACTGAAAGAAAGCTACCTGAAAGAAAGCTAGGGCAAAGACAGAACAGAAGCACCCTCTCCAGTGCCCTCAGGGCAGCACCTCTGCTCCTTCTTCTGTCTCATGTAAGGCCTGACGAGGTCAGGCTTACCCAAAAAGGGGGGAAGGAAAACAGAGTTCAATAAACAGGTTCGTTAGCGCTCTGAGAGGAAAAGTGCAGGGTGATTTAGAAACACACAGAAAGAACACTTAGAGAGGACAAAGAAAAGTTCCTGGGGGCTGCACCTAAAAGATGAGAAAGTTAGTGACCCACACTAGGGGAACAACGCAGGCAAAGACTCGGACGCCCCAGAAAAGTTCAGTGCCCCCGAACACCAAACAAAAAGAAGGAAGTGGTAAGCAATGAGAATGCTGCAGTGAGTTCATCTGAATTATACCCTAAGAGGAATTAAGACACTGGAGTCTTCTGGAAAGGATGTGGCAAGACCTGATTTGTGTTTTAGGGGCACACCTCTATCAACACTGTGGAGCACGCCCTTGGGAGACCTGGAAGAACAGAAAACTGGAGGCACGGTGACCAGTCAAGAATTATCCCACTGCTGTAACCTATAGGAAAGATGACCAAGGCCTCTTACAGGTTTTGGTGGGATATCCAGAGAGGTGACCAAAGCAGAGACAGAAATAATCAATGAAATGTGTAAGGGAGAAAGAAGAGTTAAAATGACTCCAAGGTTTGGGCTTGGGAAGTTGGCTGAATTGGTGATATGTTATGCTTTGAGATGAGGAACCAAAAAGAATGTCAAGACAAGAAAAAAAAGAAAAGGTGACAGGAAAAAAAAAGAGGACTTCTTTGTTGTGAGGTACAAACTTCTGAATAGGAGACAATAAGAGTTGAGTGCTAAAGATGTGAATTTCAACAACAACTGAACTACGGCAGCCATGCTAATGTGCTTTTCTTCCACAACTTCTACTTTACATTATAAATCTGGTTATAAATCTGTAAGCTATTCCAGTTCATAGATCAAAAGTTCAGATATACATTGATTTAGTCCAGACTTTCACTTGTTAACAGCAGACTTCGGAGTCAGGCTGTCTCTAGGGTCAAACCCTAATCTATGAACTGTATGGCCTTGGGCAAGTTACTTAAACTCTCTGTGCTCAGTTATGTGAAAAAGAGACATAACTAATTGTATATACTGCAGAGGCTAGGGAATAAATTAGTCAATAAATGTAAAGTGCATAGAACAAAGCACATAAAAGAGTTGCATGTGTTTTTTTATTTTTCCAGGTAAGATAATACAACTTACAGGCTATTGATATGTCTTATATTAGAAAACAAACAAGACGTGGTACCTAAGACTGGTTGATGGGAACCATCCCTTCAACCCCAAACCATAAAGATGCTGAAAAATGGTAAGAAGATATGTAACAGAGTTTAAAAGAATAAAATCCGTAGATAAGCTAGAAACCAAAAGAAAGCTCAAGGCTGACACAATAGCTATATATGTCAGTGACATGCTGGTGAGTAAGGTCCAGGATAGAGATGGCTATTAGAGAGAACATAAACCCAAGAGATTAAGAGCTGAGGTTTTACCTGCAGACTAGGGGAGAATATGTGGCTCTGGCCTCACAAAGTAAGGGGGTAAGGCAGTGTAATGGGCTAGACTTGAGTGAAAGCAGGGATGGAAACACCATCTTTCAGCTAAAAGAATAGTGAGAAAGGACATTTTCGGTCTATTGTTGTCAGTGGGAACCATGAGAAACAGAAATCCTATGCCAAACCTAGGTATGAAATCCAAAGTTAAAACTATTAGCCCAGCACCAGAGAAACTTTTACAGCCTCAGGAGAGAAAGACAAAAACCACTCTGTAGGGACACTTCCACAGCCCAGGAGGCAGAAAAAAGCGAGCCCCAGTGAACCCTCAACAAAAAATTACAATCTATCATGAGGGACATTTAGCAGAAAAAAAAGAAGAGAATTAGCTCCACCATTTGAGATAAAAGAACATTCTGAAAAGGGTATTAAATTGATATTTTAAAGTTATTAGAGTTAAAATTAGATATACATCTAATATGAAAAAAAACTTTAAAATACTGCCACCTAGAATTTCTAGACTTATAAAACAGTCACTGCAATTAGAAATTTAAAAGTCAAAGGATAAAAGAGCCAAACAGACACAACTGAAAAAGTAACTAAAATGAAAAAATGGATCTGAGGAAATTACTCAGAATGTAACTCAGAGAAATGGAACTGGAATGAGAAACCAAGAGATGGGAGACAAAATAAGAAGTTTCGATACATGCTTATTAGGAGCTCTGGAAGAAGAAAATAAAAAGAATGAAGAAAACGCAAAATTTGAAGAGATAATGGTAAGAATTTATCTAGATTGAAGAAAGATAACAAACAAGTCCTTACTTTAAAGAACAGCATCTCAACAGGATATATAACAACAAAATCCTAACCTAGAAACACAGTAAAACTGCAGAACAACAAAGACAAGTAAAAATCTTTGAAGCGACAAAAAAAAAAAAAAAAACCAAAAAACACTGCCCATGAAAGAATTGTGATCAGAATATCAGAAGCCAGAAAAAGCTGAAATCCCATTTTCGATTGCTAATGAATGATATCTATAACATAGAGAAATAAAAGGAGGCTAGGAGGCTTTGTGGATCAGGATTCACTATATACATTTAGTAACATGCAATAAAGTCTATGAATTAAAGTTGGCATGTAAAGTAATATATATTTTTTTTTGGGGGGGGAAGAAATTTAGCACTATGTATCAATGGTCTCAAAACTGTTAATATACTCCCAGCTACTAATCCCACCTGTAAGAATCCTAAAGTAATAAAGTGATATGATCAAATATAAATTTATAACAACATTCTTTATAATTTACCTAAGGTTAAATTTAGGGATGTATGGAAAAATGCACTGACTACATGGACTTCAAGAAGTCTTACAAAAAATATTCTATTAGTTGGAGCCACTTTACTTGCTTGAGCAACCAGACTTTCCATAAAGATTAATTTGTAGAGATTTCAAGACTGCATTCTCGGAACCTTGAGTTATGTGTTGCCAGTGCTGGATATAAACACTTTGACATTATCCAAACAGAAACTAGGTTTAAGGTCCACGCACAAAAATGAAAGTAGTGTTTCAACAGGACATTTCTGACCAAAGACATGTTGTTTGGTTAAAAACAAATAGATTTATAGGGAGAGAATAACTGAAAATAAAGCTGAAAAATAAGGTTATGATAAATATCAGGCTAAAGACTTTCCATTTTACTCTATAGATGCAAGGATCCATAAAAGATTTTTCAACAGAAAAAAAAGTTACAACCAGAAAAGTCCCTTTAGAAAATTGAGCTGGCGGCAATAATGCAGCATTTTATGAAATATGAGTTGGAAGACATCCTGAAAGTCTTCTGGTTCCGTTTCCCCAAGGATGGAAGTGAGGGGGAGTACCAGGAGGCAGGGAAACCCCAGGGGTGGGGGGCGGCTGCAATGATCTGGATTCGAGGTGATCCAGAAGTGAACGAGTATGGTAAAAACTGGAATGACAAGGAAGGGATCTGGGATCTAAAGTTAATGAAATTTTGCACTAAAACTTAAGACAACTAACAATGACAACCATAAGATCCAGATTCTGTTTGCTAACACTTTAGCTTTCCGTCTTGTGAAGTCACTGGCAAACTATGTGGGCTGTTAGTGGCAGCAAGTGTACCTATCAGTTTTCTTTAATAAAATACATGGTGCAAGATTATTCTGAACAATTCCCTGGCATTAAGAACGAACCTAAAAGTCAAAAGCATAGGTTATTCAGGATATTGAAACAGGGCAGAGATTGGCCAATCAATGCTTAAGGAATACAGGATGTTCAAAAAGATTGACTGTAAAGGTTCAGAAATGGACAGCACGATACTGTGTGATGGTAGCATAATATGGTAAGTGTAATTAACAAAGCTGAGTGTGAGTATGGTTGAAACAGGAAGGCTAGAATCATGTATGTCACCAGAAAGAAAGCTAGGGGATAAATATTGGAACTGTATAACTTAAAGAAACCTAGACTGGACAATGAAGGTGGTTAACTGTATAAAGATACAAAAGTTCTTACATGAACAAGAACGGACGTTATGTCACTATTAATTACAAGGTGCTAATAATAGGATGGTATATGGGGAAAAATACAATTAATGTAAACTGAGGTCTAGAGTTAACAGTAACATTGTAACATATTCCTGCATTAATTGTAACAAAGGTACCATACCAAAGCTAAATGTCAATTATAGAGGGATGTGTATTTGGGATTTTTTTCTTCAGAATAAATGAGAATGTTCTCATATTAACTGTGTGGTGAATGCATAACTATGTATTTTTATCAAGAGCCACTGCTTGTACACTCGGATTATACAGTATGTGAATGAAGTCATTAACATTTTTTTAAAAATTAAAAAAAGAGCAAATCTATAAATTCAACTCTCCACTTCCATTCATGAAATCACTGTAACCCTCCTATTTATATAAAATGCAGTTTTATTTATCTACACTGATTTTTCAGAAAATAATGTTCATAATTTTTTTGGAATGAGCCCATTAAAATTTATCGTGGTTATATGAAATAGTTTGCCAATTCACAGACAAGTATCTCAGCTTCCAAAATGAAATGTATCTTTTGTGGTTATCAAATGTTATGCATATCTAAGAGCAGAAATGATACAATGCTGATTTCATATCAGTTCCTCCAAATTGGATAACTAACCTGCTCAATCACTGTTAATAAAGATAAATACCATCGTTATATGAGAAAATAATCTGAAATAAGAAACTTGACTCAAGATTTAAAACAAACAAAGACAATCTGGTTGTAGTTCTGATATAATTTTTTGCTTTCATCCAGATAAAATAAATCAACCCTCATCTCACTCTGGACTTTTCCTAAATCTTTTACATATTGCTAGTCTCTCTCCTTGCTTTTGAGGGTTCTTCAGTTTTGAAGATGGTGTTTTAAAGTCTATTGATGGAATGACTGCACAGCTATGGTATACTAAATACCAGTGAAATGAACTTTTTCAAGGTAGGAGTTTACATTGTATGAATTACATCTAATAAAGCTGTTATTCAAAAACAAGTCCACTGAAGATAAACAGTGCTAAGTAATGCAATATTCCAGACTGCAATTAATAATCAAAACAACTTAGCTACTGTCCTTTCCAAAGCTTTCTTTTCTCATAAAAATAAATGTTTGTTGAACTGAAGGAAAGGGATGCTACATGTGAACAGAGAATATGCTCAATTTGGATGCACATTTCCTGAGCACATTTGTTCAATTTCCTGAGCACATATAAATTGAACCTAGGAGGCCACTGACGGAAACTAGCTCATGATTAAACTGATACTTAATCAAAAACTCACAGACAACTAAATCATTATATTTTAGTGGAATCATTTATATTAAATCATGGCTAAAGTCTAAAAAATGTGATGTCATTAATTTACAAAGTAATAAACAGTTTTTTTAATTCTTAAGTTTGAATTTTAGAGTATTATAGACAACTCTGGGTAATCCATACCAAATGGAGAATGAAAATATAAAAAGTTACTGGTGGAAGGAAGATTAACAATTTAATCGAAAGACAAGTTCCTGTATACATTCATAGAATCTCTGCATCACTCCAGTAAAAGAAATAAAAAGACAAAAGAAAAAAACTCACGCATCCCATATCCCTTACCCCTCCCTCTCACTGAGCACTACTATTTCAATCTACCCAAGTTTTTACCCTTTATAACCCCCTATAATTTATTTTCAATCATTATTTTTTTACTCATCTGCCCATACCCTGGATAAAAGGAGCATCAGACACAAAGTTTTTACAATCACACTGTCACAATGCAAAAGCTATACAGTTGAACAATAATCTTCAAGAATCAAGGCTACTGGAAGACAGTTTGACAGTTTCTGGTATTTCCCTCCAGCAACTCTAATACACCACAAACTAAAAAGGGATATCTCTATAATCCATAAGAATAACCTCCAGGATAACCTCTTGATTTTGTTTGAAATCTCACAGCCACTGAAATTTTGTCTCATTTCTCTCTTTCCTCTTTTGGTCAAGAAGGCTTTCTCAATCCCATGATGCCAGGCCCTGGCTCATCCTGGGAGTCCTGTCCCACGTTGCCAGAGAGGTTTTCACTGCTGAGAGTCATGTCCCACTTAGGGGTGGGGCGGGGAGGGCACTGAGTTCACATGATGAGCTGGCTTAGGGAGAGCAGCCACATCGAGCAACAAAAGAGGTTCTCTGGGGTATAATTTTAATTAGGCTTAGTTTATCCTTTTCAGGAATAAGTTTCATAGGGGCAAACCCCAAGATCAAGGGCTCAGCCTTTTGAATTGGTTGTCCCCACTGCTTGTCAGAATATCAGGAATATCCCAGTTGGGGAAGTTTAACATTTCCTCCTTTCTCCCCAACTGTGCAAATAGTCTTGTATTCTCTGCCCAAATTACTCTGGGATATATCAGGGCATCACACTAACCTGTACAAACCAACAAGATCCCATGCCCTATGCAAGATTCTATGTAATCAGAACAGTTCAAACAAACTGACCATACAAGGTAAATTAGAAAATGCACTACCCAATATATAAATTTTGCACCAACTAAACATCTCTCCCTTTAGGCTCCATGGAAGTTGAAGTTTTAAAACATGGACCATACCATCCTTTACCCTGTATTCTGATATACCTTAGTTGTATCCATATCAGCTTCACTTATATCTCTAGTTGAAGTCGCATCACTTTTTCAACTTTTTTTTTTTTTAACAGTTACTGTATGGGGTAATGGTGACTTTCAAAGCTTCAGTGCTCTGAGTCTCAGGTGTCGCATAAATAGTTTCACGGAATGACCAGGTTATGCACAAATAGCTCAGTATCTCAGAATTTAGAAATATGTTATAACTCATGAATAGATGTGGCTGCTGTAAGAGTTTATAATCTAGAACCCTTTACAATAGGCCTCAACCTGATAACCCATGCTCTTGACTTCAATTCTCAGAGGCTGTATATTACACTTAGTCCATATGAGTAAGGCCTGATAATAATTGTCTTTTTGTTTCTGACACTTCATTCAGCACACTGTCCTTAAGGTTCATTCACCTAGATGCATGCTCCATAACTTCACTCCTTCTTGCAGCTGCTCAGAACTCCATTATGTTTACACACCATAGCTCTCCCTACCATCCCTCAGTCCTTGTACCCTTAGGCCACCTCCATCCACTGTGAATCATGAACACTGCCACCATAAACACCAGTGTGCAAGTATCCATTTATGTCCCCACTCTCAGTTTCCCCAGGTATATACCTAGCAACGGGGTTGCAGGATCATATGGCAACCCCACCCCTAGCCTCCTGTGGAACCACCATGCTGCTCTCCAGAGGAGCAACACTTCTCAGTTTCCCTACCAACAGTGAACAGGTCGATCTCTTTCTCCACATTTTATCTAGCACCAGTTTCTCTCTGTTCATTCTTAAATAGTTTTATCTGCACATCATACAATCCAATCTAAGTACACTGACATGCCTTCGCCACCATAATCTGTATGAAGACATTTCCTTTTCTTCCACAAAGAATCCATACACCTCCCTCATACCCCAACTTGTTGACATTTAATTTGGGCATAATGCCTTTGTTAGACTCAGTAGAAGTAGCTTATGATGCTACTTTTGACTACAGACCCTAGCTTGCACTGATTGTACTTTTTCCAGTATACAATCCACATTCAACACCTTGCAATACTCACAGTATTGTGTTCTCCTTCATGCAAAAATGTTTTGATATATGTACATTTAATACCATCATTGTCCACTCTAGGCATTCCTAAGTTATATTATCTCAGTCTTTATCCACTATCTTTCCTTCTGGTTTCACAAGTGCCACCAGCCCTTCTCTCTCAATCATACTTACATATAGTCTCATTAAGGATATTTAAAAATATTGTGCTACAATCAATAATGTGCTACCTATTGCTGGATTTTTACAAGTCCTGTTATACATTCTGTATTCCCTCAGCACAAAATGCCCAATTTCGTCCCTCTATCTCCTGATAACCTGTGCTCTTAACTTTAACTCTCAAAGTCCACTCATAAATGTTAGTTCATATTAGTGAGACCATAAAGTATTTGTCCTTTTGTTTTGGGTTAATTTCACTCAGCATAATGTCCTCAAGGTTCATTTACATTGTTACTTGCTTCATTACTTTATTGTATTTATTGTATTACACAGCTGTAAGATAATATTCCATCATAAGTATATACCAACAGCTAGTTTAGCCATTGTCTGTTAATGGACATTTGAGTTGTTTCCATCTCTTGGCAATCATAAATAATGCTGCTATAAACATTGGTGTGCAAATGTCTTGCATCCTTGCCTTCAGATCCTCTAAATATATATCTAGAAATGGGATTGCTGGATCACATGGCAATTCTATACTTAGCTTCCTGAGGAAGGACCAAACTACCCTCCAGAGTGGTTGTACCATTTTACATACCCACGGATAGTGGTTATGTGTGCCTCTTTCTCCACATCCTCTTCAGCACTTGCCATTTTTTTGTTTGTTTGATAATGGTCATTCTAGTGAGTAAGAGATGATATCTCATTGTGGTTTTGATTTTCATCTCCTTAATAGCCAGCACAGTATAGCATCTTTTCATGTGCCTTTTAGCCATTTGTACTTTCTCTTCTGAAAAGTGTGTGCTCACATCTTTCACCCATTTTTTAATTTGGTTGTCTTTTTGTTGTTGAATTGTAGAATCTCTTTATATATTCTGGATACTAAGCCCTTATCTGATATGTGCTTTCCAAGTATTGTCTCCCATTGCTTAGACTGCCATTTTACTTTTCTGACAAAGTTCTTTGATGCACACAATTGTTTAACTTTGAGAAGATCCCATTTATCTATTTCTTTTTTCATTGCTCGTGCTTTGGGTGTAAGGTCTAGGAAACCACCTCCCAGCACAAGATTTATAAGATATTCCCGGTATTTTCTTCTAAAAATTTTATGGTTTTAACTATAATGTTTAGGTCTTTGATCCATTTTGAATTAATTTTTATATAAAGTGTGAGACATGGATCCTCTTTTATTCATTTGCATATAGGTATCCAGTTCTCCAAACACTATTTATTAAAGAGGCTGCTCTGTCCTGGACGGGCTGGCTTGACAACTTTATCAAATATTAATTGTCCATACATGAGAGGGTCTATTTTTGAAGACTCAATTTGATTCCACTGTTCAGTATATTTATATTTATGCCAGTACAATGCTGTTTTAACCACTGCACCTTTGTAATATACTTTCAAGTCAGGTAGTGTGAGACCTCCCCTTCCTTTTTCTTTCTCAAGATATTTCTAGCACTATAGGATACCCTGCCCTTCCAAATAAATTTGGTTATTGGTTTTCTATTTCTGAAAAGTAAGTTGTTGGGATTTTAATTGATATTGCATTGAATCTATAACTCAATTTGGGTAAAATTGACATCTTAACTGTATTTCATTTTCTAATCCATGAGCACAGTATGCCCTTCCATTTATTTAAGTCTTCCATGCTTTTTTTTTAAGCAATTTCTTGTAATTTTCTATGTAGAGGCCCTTTATGTCTTTAAATTTATCCCTAAATATTTCTTTTGGTGGCTATTATAAATGTAATATTTTTCTTGATTTCTTCCTTAGGTTTGCTCATCATTAGTGTATAGAAACACTACTGATTTTTGTGTGTTGATCTTGTATGTTTGCTGTACTCATTTACTAGATCTAGTAGCTTTGCTGCAGATTTTTTGAGATTTTCAACATACAGTATGATGTCATCTGCAAACACTGAGAGTTTTACTTCTTCCTTTCCAATTTGGATGCCTTTTATTTCCTTTTCTTGTCTAATTGCTCTGGCTAGACCCTCCAGCACAATGTTGATTAACAGTGGTGACAGTGGGCATCCTTGTCTTGTTCCTGATCTTAGAGGGAAAGCTTTCAGTCTTTCCCCACTGAGGATGATGTTAGCTGTGGCTTTTTTACATTCCCTTTATAATGCTGAGAAAGTTGCCTTCTATTCCTATCCTCTGAGGTGTTTTCATAAAGAAAGGATGTTGAATTTTGTCAAATGCCTTTTCTGCATCAATTGAGACAATCATGTAGTTTTTCTGCTTTGATTTATTGATATGATGTATGAAATTTATTGATTTTCTTGTGCTGAACCAGCCCTGCATACCTGGAATAAAATCCACTTGGTCACGGTGTATAATTCTTGTAATGTGCTAGATGCGATTTGCAAGTATTTTGTTGAGGATTTTTGGTCTGTAATCTTTTCTTGTAGTATCTTCATCTTGCTTTGATATTAGGGTGATGCTGGCTCCATAAACTAAGTTAGGTACTGTTCCCTCCTCTTCTATTTTCTTAAAGAATGTGAGCAGGAGTGGTACTAATTGTTTACTGAAAGCTCGGTAGAATTCACATGTGAAGCCATCTGGTCCTGGACTTGGCTTTTTGGGGAGCTTCCTGATGACTGATTCAATCTTTTGTGATTGATTTGTTGAGGCTGTCTGTTTCTTCTCAAGTCAATGTTGGTAGGAAGTTGTTCATTTCACCTACATTGTCTAGTTTATTAGCATATAGTTGCTCATAGCATCCTCTCATTACCTCCTTTATTTCTGCGGACTCAGTAGTTATGTCCCCTCTTCCATTTCTGATTTTATTTATTTTGCATGTTCTGTCTCTTGTTTTGTCAGCCTAGCTAAGGGTCCATCAATTTTATTGATTTTCTCAAAGAACCAACTTCTAATTTTGTCGATTCTAGTTTTCATGTTCTCAATTTCATTTATATCTGCTCTAATCTTTGTTATTTCTTTCCTTTGGTTTGCTTTGAGATTAGTTTGCTGTTCTTTCTCTAGTTCTTGTTAAGTGAACAATTAACGTCTCAATTTTTGCTCTTTTTTCTTTTTTAATATAGGCATTTAAGGCAACAAATGTCCCTCTTAGCATTGCCTATGCTGCTATCCCATAAATTCTGATATGTTGTGTTCTCATTTTCATTTGGCTCGAGCTACTTACTGATTTGTCTTATAATTTCCTCCTTGACTCAATGATTGTTTTAAGAGTGTTTTGTTTAGCTCCCATATATTTTTGAATTTTCCAGCCTTCCACCTGTGATTGACTTTTAACTCCATTCCATTATGACGTGATAAAGTGTTTTGTATAATTTCAATCTTTTTAAATGTATTTAGTCTTGCTTTGTGGCCCAGAATATGGCTTATCCTTGAGGATGATCCATGAGCACTTAAGTAAAATGTGCATCTTGCTGTTGTGGGGTGCAATGTTCCGTAAATGACTGTTAAATCTAGTTCATTTATCGTACTATTCAAAATCTCTGTTTCCTTTTTGAACCTCTGTCTAGATGTTCTATACATTGATTAGAGTGGAGAATTGACATCTCCAACTATTATAGTGGTAGTATCTACTTCTCCCTTCAGTATTATCTGTGTTTGCCTCAGGTATCTTCGAGCACTCTGGCTCAGTGCATAAATATTTATGATTGTTATGGTCTTCTTGTTAAATTTTTCCTTTATTAATACATGCTGTTCTTGTCTCTTTTAATTGTTTTACATTTGAAGTTTAATTTGTCAGATATTAGTACAGCTACCCCTGCTCTTTCCTGGTTGTTGTTTGCATGAAATATTTTTTCCCAACCTTTCACTTTCAGCCTATTTTTATCCTTGGGTCTAAAGTGAGTCTCCTGTAGACAGAATATAAATGGGTCTTGTCTTCAAATCCATTGTGTTAGTCTATGTCTTTTGATTGGGGAGTTTATTCATTAACAAACTGTTATTATTGTAAAGGCAGTACTTCTACCATTTTGTCTTTTGGGTTTTATATGTCATATCTAATTTTTTTAAATCTTTTTACCTTTACTGATAGTCTTCATTTCTATATTCTTCTCCAGACCTCTCTCTCCTGCCTTTTCCTATCTGCCTGTAGTGCTCTCTTTAGTATTGCCTGTAGAGCCAGTCTCTTAGTCACAAATTTTCTCATTGACTGTTTGAAAATATTTTAATCTCCCCCTCATTTTTGAAGGACAGTTTTTCTGGGTATAGAATTTTTGGTTGGCTGTTTTTCTCTTTCAGAATCTTATATGTATCATACCACTACCTTCTTGCCTCCATGGTTTCTGCTGAGAAATCCAGTCACTCATAGCCTATTGGGCTTCCCTTGTATGTGATGGATTGCTTTTCTCTTGCTGCTTTCGAAACTCTTTGTCTTTGACATCTCAAAATCTGATTAGTAAGTGTTTAGACTATGTCTATTTGGATCTATTCTGTTTGGGGTATACTGTACTTCTTGGATCTGTAATTTTATGTCTTTCATGAGACATGGGAAATATTCAGTAATTACTTCCTCTATTAGTTTTTCTGCTTTTTTTCCTTCTCTTCTCCTTCTGGGACACCCATAACACAGACATTCGTGTGCTTCATGTTGTCATTCCATTCCCTGAGAACTTGCTCATATTTTCCCATTTTTCCCCCTATATTTTCTTTTGTGTATAAGATTTCAGATGTCCTGTCCTCTTGTTCACTAATCCTTTCTTCTACTTCAAATCTATTGTTGTAAGTCTCCATTGCTTTTTTGTCATCTCTTCTATTGTGCCTTTCATTCCCATAAGCTCTCCAATTTATTTTTCAAACTTTTAAGTTCTTCTTTATGTTCACCCAATTACTTCTTTTTTTTTTTTTTTTTGACATGGGCAGGCACCGGGAATCAAACCCAGGTCCTCTGGCATGGCAGACAAGCGTTCTTACCTGCTGAGCCACTGTGGCCCCAATTACTTCTTTATATCCTCTCTGAACTTACTGATCTGCTTTTGGATGAGATTTTACATGTCTGTTCAAACATCTGAATTAGTTGTTTCAGCTCCTGTATCTCATTTGAAGTGCTGGTTTGTTCCTTTGACTAGGCTATATCTTCAATTTTCCTATAAGACTCATTTTTTGATGGCATCTAGGCATTTGATTTCCTTAACTAGTTTATTCTGGAGGTTGTTTTCACTCTTTTCCTGTTGGATGACTTTGTTCTCCATCTGTTCTTTGACATTCAGTTCAACTTATTCTAGACCTCTAGCACAGGTTCTGTTTAATCAGAATTTTTCAGTTCTTGGCTTTCTGTTTCTTGCCCTGCCTATACCAAGCCTTTTTCTTTTTGAGGAGGAGGAGGGTATCCTCAGATATTACTGATCCCAGTCAGATTTTCCCAGACCAGACAGGCCCACATCTTAGGAGAACAGAATAGCCAGTATCACTTTTCCCTGAGGGTGAGACCTAGCAGGTTGTCAGACTTTCCTACGAAGTCTCTAGACTCTGTGCTTCTCCTATCCTACTCAGTATGTGGCACTTGTCAGCCTCCAGCTCCCCCACTGTCATAGTGCCTTTAATTTTTGCAGTCTCTCCCTTCCAGTGGTGTGGTTGAGACGGAGACTGAGGAGTAGGTGGGCTTTGATTACTTTTGTTTTCCAGCCCTTGGGGCCTGAATTCCCTGGGCTGCCCACCCACCCTTTTCTTGGAGAAGAGCAGTCCTGTAGGGAATTAACCCCTTTCACCTAACTAGCTACTTTGTCTCTCAGACATGCCTTAGTTCTGCCCTTGCCTGGGGCAGTGCTGGAGACTGAAGGGCTTGCAGTTCTATCTAATGAGCTGTTAAGAAGTTAAAAAAAAACTAAAAGTTTTTCAGAGCCAGAACCCCACCCCCTGGGTTTGCCAAGCTTGAGTTGGTACATGGCTCTATGTATCCCCAGGCTCTATATGCCCCCTTTGCGCAGAGTCCAGCCTTTTTTGTGCTATCCAAATAAAAAAAACCTCTGGTTTTGTTTTTCTTTTTCCATCAGCCCTGCACCATCTCTGCTGGGGCGAAAACCCCTGGGTCCTTTAGTGGTTACTCCAGAGTTGATTTGTGCTCCGGACCTGTTTTCAACAGTCAGAATTTGTTAATTAATTTCGCAAATGGATCTTGGTTGAGCTAAGCCCTTGCTACTAATAAAGTCTGTTTCCTTTCCCCTCAGGGAATCAACTTGCCATGCCCGTAGGGGAGGGGTGCCAGCCTCCATGGCTTGGGAGACTTATATTCTGTGTGGGATCTCAACCATTCCAGCCATTCTGGACTGGTGTACACTGTGTGTCCAGTCACTGATGTCCCCCTAGCAGTTGTTCTGTACCATTCCCTAGCTGCTCTGGAGGACAAACTAAATTCCACATCTCACTATGCTGCCATCTTTCCCTACCTCTCTCCATTCATAGACTCTTTAAAGGCTAAGACCTGGAAACAATCAACCTCTTCAGTTCACAGATAGGGAAACAGGTTCAGAGAAGTTAAAGGTACTGTTCAAAGTAACAGCTAAGAAGTGGCAAAACCAGGATTCAAACCCAGGACAGTCTGAATCCAAAACCAAGTCTTCTGGGATACATCAGCAGAATTCTCATCAAATAGCCAAAATGAATTTACATCCCCAAAATGTTAACTTCATATTTGCTTTTTTTCTTTAAAAGAATGAAAACATTATTAATCTAGAAAGCAAGTATTCTCCTTGAGTAGAAATTTTACGTAGCCCTTTTATAATTTCAAAACTTTTTATATCAAATACCACTCTCAATTCAGAAACAAAAATTAAAAGGTAGAATCAACCAAAACTACAATGTGTCAACACCTATCATAATACAATGTATTAAAGAGTGATTTTTTTTTTTTTTTTTTTTTTTTTTACCTTTAGTCACGTCACACTCCTTAATCATTTTGAGAAAGGTAGAAATTTCACTATCTAGCCTCTGTTGGCATGCCTGTGCTTTCTGGGAGGGGGGGAAACACAAGACAAAACAGAAAAATTACAAAAACTTAAAAGAATTTTCACATATGCTTTAATGTGTCTATAAAAACTTCTAATTTATAGGTTGATACATTATAATAATTGAGACATTCATTATAGAAAGAAAAAGATGGGAAAACATTTCTTTGGAAATTGAATATATTATTTAAGTAAACAAGTAGAGATTAATAAAAGTAAACCTAATGGTAAATACATTCAATATCTGGCACAAATATCATGCAGTTCATCAGTTATTCCTATTATCATATTATGCCACATATATATATATATTGAGGAGTTAGATTTCTATAAGACTTTTATTAGACTTTGTTAACGTCATCAAATTATAAAATGAGTTTCTTAAGAATATATTTTAAAAACCTATTTTTGTTAAAAAACAAGAACAGGGCGGGCCACGGTGGCTCAGCAGGCAGAGTTCTCACCTACCACACCGAGAGACCCAGGTTCGATTCCTGGTGCCTGCCCATGCCAAAGAAAAAATAATAATAATAACAAAACCAGATGGTCTCAACATTTGGAAATCACAAAGTGATCTCAGTTCAGAAACGTTAAGTGCACACAGCCCCCACATAATCAGACCAGTAAGGGTATTTTCCTAGGAAATCAAGGCTTATGAAAATTAGGTAAAAACCAATTACAGTAATAATTCTTCCTTGTCATTCCAAATAAGTTCAACACATTTAGAGCCTTAAAAGCAAAAACATAAAATCAGTTTCATGATGTAAGTTGCATTCCATCTTATTGCAGATTTGGGAGTCCAAAATGAAAATCAGACAAATTCATTTACTGTGTCATATTAATGATGTAATTTTGATGTTAGTTTTATTTATAGTTTCCCTTTAAAGAGGTAGGAGGAATAAGTAAGAAAATTATCATTGTAAATTTGGTTGTATGTAACAACAGAAAATATTTTATTCTGAGAACCTTGGTCTTAGTGCTACCGGTGCAGGCAGAGTAATACATTTAGTCGTATGAAGTTCTCCTACTTTGTACTCCTAATTGCAACTGGCCCATCACTAAACATTCTGCTCCATCAAAATTAGACATACTATTGCTCAATGTGCCAAGGTGACACAGGGAAGCATCCTTTTCTCCTTTTTCATCCTATAATGTTTTAGTGCTAACGAAGCTCAACTCGACCACAGTAGAATTATTCATGGTGCCACATTAGTTAATAGGCAACTTCTCTTTAAAATCTGTATTACACTTTTTGTTTTGTGAGCCCCCCCAAAATAAAAATTTACTTTTTTGTGGAGGGGGAAGATTCCTGTTCTATATAATTAAAAATACCACAGGAAAGGAAATGGTAGGCTGAACACTTTTTAAAGACAAATCCTGCAAATAGAGGTTAAAGGCAAGGAAAATGTTCATCTAAAGGCTCTAAAAACATGCACCATGACCAAATGTATCACTCATAATTTATTAATAGAAAAGCATCACTATCATCATATACATATTTAATACTCCTGCCCATATGTAATTCAACACTTGTTTTCTCTTTTCCCTTCTATGGTGAAAATTAGCTGCACTTGTAAAAGTAAGCAATGGCTTCATTTCCAGATTTTGAATGTGAAATAAACAATAGTTCCTGAGGTTATAATCAAAGATAGGAAACACTCTTCACAGCATCATCTTTAAATACTTACATCACACTGACCTTTCCTTAGCAAATTTATCTGACAGTTACTAAAATAAGCTTCTTGACAGATGATTTACTCATTTTAAAATGTATGAAACAAGACAGCTGGGGAAGATTCAATCTATACATACCGTTTTAAAACTGGGTACAAAGTATGTTTTCTAAACAATTTAGTGCCATGTATTTGATATTAAAAAGAATAGAAAGGGCATATTAATGAAGTTTAGTACATTCTCCAGTTTGCTATGGCACTGCCTGTACTATGAAAATATAAAAATTTATTTATGAAAAAAACGATTATCAGTTCTTTGCAAGTACCTAGCATGATGTCACATTCTTGACTGCTATGCTGTGCGTTAAGTTAGGGCTCTTTTTGCTGCCATTTTAACTCATATATTCTACATAAAAGGGATCCCACTACAAATAACATTCGAATACCTGAATCTTGACAGGACCTTAAACCCAAGTTGTCTGGGAGAAGCACACAAGTACAAGGATCAAACCCACAGACATGAGGCCAGAGGATCCGAGGCATGCAGGGGGGCAGAGGAGCCCCGCGGAGGACACAGGACCCCTGCTGTCCACTCAGAGGGCAGCTGTTGGCTCTGTTTGGTTTAGGCTGATGTTAAATTACCTAACGATCCCTAACCTACAGGGAAGGGCAGCTTTGAAATGTGAATGGAAGGGATGGATGGCTCAAGAGCAGGGGATGGGGTAGGAGAAAGGCAAGTAATTACAGTGTATTTGCAATGGATAATCCGTAGTTGGTTAATCAAGAGCAGAAGCAGACTGTCTAACAGCGGATGATGGATAAACCTACAGGTTCACCCATACAACCGAATAGTACTTGGCAATAAAAAGGAACAAACCAGCGATACATACAATATTATTATGAGTGAAGGAGCCAGACACATAGGGCATACAGAATATTATTCCATTTACAAGAAATTCTAGAACAGGCAAAATGCTCTACAAGGACAGAGAGCAGATCAGTGGTTGCCTGAGATGGAGGTGCAGGGCATTTCTGGGAAGGGGCCCAAGGGAACTTTTGGGGGTGATAAAGATCTAGGGGGTGCAGTTCAGTGGTAGAATTCTCAGCTGCCACGTGGGAGACCTGGGTTCAATTCCCAGCACATGCACTCCCCCATCCCTCCAAAAAATTTTCCAACAAACGGTGCTGCAGTCACAGGATAGTCACATGGAAAGAGAACAAAATGTGACCTCCACCATACAGCGCACACACACACACACACACACACACACACAAAGCTCTATATCGTGACAGAAACAGAGGCTACACAGGGCATACATGTTTGTCAAAATACATCCAACTACAAATGCATTCATTTTATTGGAATGAAAATTATACCTCAATAATATTGATTTAAACTTTTAAAATAACAAAGTATAGAACACTGATAACTTTGCTCTGAGGAAAACAGCCACTACTGGGAATACTGGTGTCCCAGAGCTCATCTCCAATTCTTCCTAACTCAGCCGAACCCACCTCGAGGGTAATCCCGTATTCCACCTTCCCTGAATCTAAATCAACCCAGAGAGCATTTATTCTTTTTGGCATCTGGTAATTACTATGGCCCTGCTTTGTAATTTCTCTTAATGCTTTACTTCGAAATATGAATTTAACAAATTAAACAAATTTTTAAATGAAGCAAGTACAGAGCAAGTACTTGCATACCGGCCTGTCAGGCTTAGATCCCTTATTTCAAATACCTTCTTTTCTAGCTCCAAAGCAGCAACTACCAAGAATTTCCACTTTTGTTTCCTCCAAAGTAGCAGCATATGACATAAACTGTGTTACGCTTTGCCCTTTTCATTTAACTATATATCATAAATATATCTATATATATATATAAATCTTTCTCATTCTTGTACAGATATATTATTATTTCTGTATCTAGTCTACGGATGTACAGGCATCTTACTGCACACTCATTTTCATTAGAAGTCATTTACTGTTTTATCTTTTTTATTGATTTATTTACTTTTTAGGTACTTCCCTCTAGCCACTCTAATACACCATAATAGGACTGTATCTTAGTTTCATATTACTTTCTCATCTGGTTAAAATTTAGCACCAACTACTCACTACTTCTAACAAAGATAAAGCTCAGATTCTATAGAATCAAGACATCCTCAACAAATAAAACTCCCACTTTTCTAGAAGAACACAAGTGCTGTCTAATAGAAGTTTCTACAATATGGAAATGTTCTAAATCTGCTCTGTCCAATATGATAGTTCCTGGCCACATGTGGCTATTGAGTACCTAAAGTGTGGCTAGTTAAAATGAGGAACTGAATATAATTTTAATTACTTTAAATGTAATTAGGCACATGTGGTTGGTGGCTGTCATATCAGAGAGTTTAGATTTCTTGAATTTCTCTTCCAATTTTTATTTCTGAAAAAATATTTTCAACCTGCCATTAAGGCAACAACCACGAGGCCCAAACCTCTATGAATGTGTGTTATACGTTCTCCCTGGAGGCCCAACCTCAAAGCAAGCAGTAAATAGAGAACCAAGAGAGCATTTTAAGGTTTTGGATGTCCTCACTTTTGACAGGTAAAATAAGATCAAAAGTACCATAAAACGTGGTCATTTTTTCAAAACGAACATTCTTTCCCATTTCTTACAGGCCTATTTAACCCACAAGCATCTAGAGAAAATTTCTGTGGTTAATTCAGATGGTTTAAGAGAATTCCAGTCTTCCAAGTACCTGATCTCCTTTAGGATTATCTATAGATATCTAGAATAGATCTGTCCAGAAACTGCCTCCAGAATTCCCTTGCTACCCAAGGAACTAGAATACCCTGGAGCCAGTCTACTACAAGCTACAATTCAATTTATTTCAAAATTCATTTTAGATTTTACCTATTTTGGACCAGCCTCCGAAAGCTGAGACAAAGTCAAGATTCATAGAATTAGCATTCAAATTCTGTCGGTGACAGATATCTATAAACCGTAAAACCTCAGAATGTTAAAAATAGCACTGACAAACAAATGCTAAAAAACCTAGAAGGCAGAAATATCATGGTCTTAAAGTTAACATATACACAATATTCAAATAAGGAATAAAACAGGGAAAAAAACAGGTTAGAATGATCATATCAAATTTTGAGAATTAAGCTAAAGGAAAAATCTTACTTCAAGAAAGTTTAAAAAAATGATATGAATGTTATGCTTTTATTTTACCTGTAGCTTCCATTAAAAGGTCTTAAACCATCATAATCCTGGGAAAAAGACTGATATATTTTGAAAAGTCTTTCAAAAGCAGTTTCATCATTTGCTTTACAGTATTGAAGGCAGACAATTTTTTTTCACTTATGGAATACTGACTAGAAATTAAAATAGTTTGTATAATTTTATTTTTTTATTGTTTTGACATAATTTTACTTATATATATTTAAACTTTTCCTATTTATTCAAACAGTTTTAATGTTGATCAGATGCTCTAATATTGCTATCTTTGCGAAGAGTTCACTGATCTGAAAATTGTTTATGGTTGTCATAGTACACATTAGAATTTAAAATAGCAGTAATGATAAAGCAATCATCAAAAAATCCTGCGAAATGTCTTCAACAAAATATGACAGAACTCAAATTCTTTCATGTTCCATCATAAATTAAGAATTCAAAGAGTCAAATCCTTTTCTCATATAAATCTGTAGGACCTTAAGTCAATAAAACTCCTTAGATATCAGTAAACTAAACTTCATTAAAGTTGGTGATTTAAAACTATTCAAATCCTGTAACTCATTCACTTAATTTTGAAAGGGGATTAAATTTAGTAGGCAAATTCATATGCTCTGACATAATTACTTGAATTGAAACTGGAGGATCCCTTCATTCTTACAAACCCAATTCTCATTCTTTTATACACAAGGTGGATTTAAAAAGGACAGCCATAAAATTGATGCAAAAAAAAAATACCTATTTCATTTCAATTAAATATGTTGATATTTCTCTACAGATAAGGCACTGATGTCACTTCAGATAAGGGTTCCTCCATTCATTACTGATGCGTCACCTTACCTGAAGGCAATGAGTTACAGATTACAAGCGGTTTAAAGGAAACTACTGACCAGGAAAGGCGTCACTATGGTTGCATTATTTAAACTCTGAAATATGCAATGAAGTCATAAAGGGTAGTAAGTCAAGCCATGCATGCTCTCCCACTGGCAGCAATGTTCATATAGAATGACCATCTAATTATACCACCCCAAAACCTTTAATATAAAAAGAAACACATAAGCATATCTTCAGAGCATATCTAAGAGACACTGGGTAGTATTAAGCATGAGAGACATTATAAATACTAATAGAATATGACTGAACAAAGAGCAGTATTATTTCCATTGTTGTCAGAAATCTTAATCTCAAGATCTCACAATTAAAAAATAAATAAAAGCTTGGTAAAACTTGAGTGACAGAATTAGCTACCAAGGTCAAATTACATCTTCCTATTTACCCCTAAGGACTCCTTCAAGTCTACAGCAGAAACTGCACCCTCGTCCTCTTCGTCATCAGTCAACTGGTCCTGGGAACAGTAGTGTGTGCTGTAGGCAGAATGCTCTTCTATTGCTTCCAGCCAGTCCTGAAATAAACCGAGGCTCTGAATACAAATGAAGAAGTATTTTCGCTCCAGAGAGATGATATGACCACAATCTGGTGAGCGTAAAAGTTACAGAGAGAAATAAAGGCAAACACCAGTGCAATAACAATCAAGATCCCTAGACCAAGACATGTCTGCAAAACACTTTCCCTTATGTTTAAAAGAATATCTATCATCTTTAAGTTTACATATTCATTAATATTAATACTCATACACATCACAGATATTAAATAATGGGTGAAGAATTTTACACTTTACAATCATGGATTCTTGACCCTGTTGAATAAGCTATTATAATAATGGATCCAGACACACAATTTTTACTAACTTGTTATCAAATTATAACATTTTTTATTATTTATTAAATGATTCAGATCATTTTAATACAAACAACTGCCCTGATGATTTAACTTTTACTATGTTTTTGAAACACACAGTAATTTCCTAAAAGCACAAGTGAGAATTTTTGGCCTAAAAATACATGTCTTACTTCTTCCTCATTATCTTACAGCATTACTCAGTGTCATACCTTATCGTTTTTAGAAATGCTGAGACAACAGGGGTCACGAATTGGACTATTAGGGTTCTCTTTAGGGTTCCAAAGTTAGCCACTTTGGAAAGTAGACATTTCTAACTACTTAACATGATTACATAAAATGAGATTCGTCCACAGGTACTGCTTTGATTTAAAAGAAAATGAATTTTCCAGTAACTTACTATAACATGAATTTCTGTCAAGTGAATCCCAATTTTCTGGCTTACTGCTATTGCTTAGCCTACCACAGAGGAAGGCAGAGTCTACACTATAACAAGCCTGAGAACACCTGGATGGTAGCCCAGGTGCTGTCACTCGCCAGCTGCAGGAAATCAGTACAAATGTATATAGTCTTCAGTTTTCTCATCTATGAATTAAGGGTAGACTAAATAATCATAGGCTTTTTTTTTCTCAATACCAATAAGAGCCCTTTGAGTTCAAAGAATAAAAAGAGAACAAAAAAAAAACAAAAACAACTTATAAACAAAAAAATACCTGCAGGTGGATTTTGATAAATAGCTAATTAATAAATCAAATTTTCCAAAGCTTCACATAATTGCCTCCATAAAATGGTTTGATTAGCAAGATGTAAGATGTTAATATTCAACCAATTTTATGTTCTTCATGTTCTTCATGCTTTTTAATGTTATTTACATTTTATACATAAATTACCTCTCTTGACTGTTGAAGGCTATTCTTAGGAACTCTGAAGCTATGAATAGTGTCATCAAAGCATTTAATAAAGAAGAGGCAGCTATCAGTAGATTTCACCTTGGAATAAGAGAAAACAGTAAGACAATATTTACTCACATAAAATATCTATACATAACCTCCAAAATACAAACATGACTTAATGTTACCTAATTGAAAAAATCTTTAAAATATTGATTAAAAAAAAAGTGAAAAAACTACAATGGGAATATGTGTGTTGTACGCTTTTTGACATGCAATCTGACTTTCACATTCTTAGACAGTCCATTAGGTATTTGTCTTTATCTTTATCCTTTTTATTAAATATGTTAGTACCCACTTAGGCTGTAAAGTCCTATCATTTCAATAGCTCCAATTTCTTATTCATATCACTCTCCCAAGTTTTCTGTTTGAACTGAGTATAGACAATGTTTGAACTGAGTGTAGAAGAATGAGTGGTAGATAAAGTTGATAAAAAAAGGGAGAAAGGGAAAGAGGATACGAATACTCATGAATAATTATGTTTTTGAAATAAAAATTTGAGAAGAGAGAGGACTTACAAATGGAAACAATAACCAGAAAAGAGAGAGGATATATATACTGATATCAGACAAATTAAACTTCAAATGTAAAACAATTAAAAGACATAAAGAAGGACACCATGGATTACTAAAAGGCACAATTCATCAAGAAGACATAACAATCATAAATATTTTATACACTCAGTCAGAGTGCCCCAAAATACATGAGGCAAACACTGAGGGAGAAGTAGACACTTCTACAATAATAGCTGGAGGATTCAATACAACTTAACAGAGATTTACAGAACACTGCACTCCACAACAGGATGTATATTTTTCTCAAGTACTCATGGATCATTCTCCAAGATAGACTCACGCTGGGTCTCAAAGTAGATCTCAATACATTTAAAAAGACTGAAATCATACAAAACATCTTCTCAGATCATAATGGAATGAAGTTGCAAATGGATAAGTGGTAGAGGGCCAAAAAATCACAAATATGTGGAGGCTAAACACACACTCGTAAACAACCAGTGGGTCAAAGAAAAAGTTACAAGAGAAATAAGTAAACAGCTCAAGACAAAAATGAGAACACAACATATTTCAAAACTTATGGGACACAGCAAAGGCAGTGTTGAGAGGAAAACATAGTGCCCTAAACACTTACATTAAAAAAGAAAGAGGGCGGGCCACAGTGGCTCAGCAGGCAAGAATGCTCGCCTTCCATGCCAGAGGACCCGGGTTCACTTCCCGGTGCCTGCCCATGTGAAAAAAAAAGAAAAAAAAAAAGAAAGAGCAAAAATTGAGGAATTGATGGCTAACCTGCAGGAACTACAGAAAGAACAACAAACTAACCCCAAAACAAACAGAAGGAATGAAACGGCAAGGATTAGAGCAGAAATAAATGAAATTGAGAACATGAAAACAATCGAGAAAATCAACAAAAGTGGGTTCTTTGAGAAAATAAAAAAAATCAATCGATTCCAAAAAATCCACAGCAAAGCTGCTAGAGCTATTAAACGAGTACAGCAAAGTGGCAAGGTACACGATCAATAGGTAAAAAAAAGTCAGTAGTGCCTGTATTCACTAGTTACAACCAGTCTGAACAGGAAATCCAGAAAGAAATTCCATTTACAAGGGCAACCAAAAGAATCAAATACTTAGGAATAAATTTAACCAAGGACATAAAAGACCTATACACAGAAAACTAGAAAACATAAAAGAAATCAAGGAAGACATAAATAAATGGAAGGACATACCATTTATTCATGGATTAGAAGACTACATACAGTTAAAATGTCAATTCTGTTCAAATTGACTTATAGGTTCAGTGCAATATCACTTAAAATCCCAACAACTTACTTTGCAGAAACAGAAAAACAATTAATCAAATTTATTTGGAAGGGCAGAGTGCCCGGAAGAGCTAAAAATATCTTGAGAAAGAAAACGAAGTGGGAGGTCTCACACTACCTGATTTTAAAATATTTTACAAAGCTACAGTGGTCAAAACAGCATGGTACCGGCATAAAGATAAATATACTGACCAATGGAATCAAACTGTGTGTTCAGAAATGGACTCTCTCATCTATGGACAATTGATTTTTAATAAGACGGTCAAGTCGACTCAACTGGAATAGAGCAGCTTCTTTAAATGGTGTTTGGAGATCTGGATACCCATATCCAAAAGAATGAAAGAGGACCCATATCTCACACCTTATACAAAAAATTAATTCAAAATGGATCAAATACCTATACATTAGAGCTAAGACCATAAAACTTTTATTAGAAAATATAGGGAGATATCTTATAAATCTTGTGATAAGAGGTGTTTTCCTAGACCTTACATCCAAGTACGAGCAGTGAAAAAAGAAACTGATATATGGGATGACTTCAAAACTGAACACTTCTGCATATCAAAGGACTTTGTCAGGAAAGTTAAAAGTTAGCCTATGTAATGGGAGACATTGTTTGGAAACCACTTATTGGATAAGGGTTTAATATCCAGAATATATAAAGAAATCCTACAACTCAACAACAATGAGACAAACAATGCAATTTAAAAACGGGCAAAAGACATGGATAGACACTTTTCCAAACAGGAAATATAAATTGCTCAAAAGCTTATGAAAAGATGCTTAACCTCACTGGTTATTAGGGAAATGCAAATCAACATCACCTATTACACCAGTCATTATCAAGAAACAGAAAACGACAGGTGCTGGAGAGGATTTGGAGAAAGAGGTACATTTACCCACTGTTGGTGGGGAATGTAAAGTGTTACAACTGTTCTGGAAGGCACTCTGGTGGTTCCTCAGGAAGCTCAGTATAGAACTGCCATATGATTCAGCAATCCTATTAGTAGGTATATACTCGGAAGAACTGAAAGGAAAGACTTAAAACAGACACTTGCAAACCAATGTTTATAGCAGCATTATTTACGACTGCCAAGAGACAGAAACAGCCCAAATGTCCATCAACGAACAAAAGGATCACAAACTGTGGTACATACATACGACGGAATATTATACAGGTGTTAAGTCCTAATAAAGTCATGACATGTGACAATGTCAATGACCCCTGAGGATGTTATGTTGAATGAAATAAGTTAGAAACAAAAGGACGAATACCATATGGTCTCACTAACATGAACCACCTATAATGACCAAACTGAGAGTTAAAGTTGTGAGCATGGGTTATCAGGAGACAGAAAGAGGGGAAAGTTTGGGCACTTGATGCTAAAAGAGTACAGAATGTTCAACAAGACTGACTGTAAAGATTCAGAAATGGACAGCACATACTATCTAACAGTAGCACAATATTGTAGGTACACTGAATGAAGCTGAGTAAGAGTATGGTTGAAAGTGGAAGGTTGAAAGTACAGAAGGAAAGATAGAGGATGAAAATGGGACTGTATAACATAGAGAAACCTAGCGTGGACACTGATGGTAATTAAATGTACAAATGTAAAGTTTTTACATGAAGGAGAACAAATGAATATCACCATTGCAAGGTGTTAAAATGGAATGGTGTATGGCAAAAATACAATTAATGCAAACTAGGTTCTATAGTTAACAGTAACATAGTAATATTCTTTCATTAATTGTAACAAGGGCACTATACCAAAGCTAAATTGTCAGTAAGAGAAGGATCTTCTTGTTGTTTTTTTTTTTTTTTTGTAACCTCTTCTTTCTGTACAGAAGAAATAGAAATGTTTTCATATAGATTGTGGTGGTGAATGCATAACTATGCAATTATACTGGGACCCACAGATTGTACACTTAGGATGGATTGTGTGGTGTATGAATAAAACAGTTTAAAAATAAAACAGAAAGATACGGATGTTGGAGAAGAAGAAAAAAAAATCTCACCAGATGACCCCACCTTTCAAACAACAACTATGAAACCTGGACCAAAAAAACCTGAACACAACTACCTAAAAGACCTGGAATGTCAACAAAAGTTGATGGATGATGGGGAGCATACTCTGGAAAGGAAAGGAGGAGTTTTGCAAACAAGTTCCCATCTCCAAAGCATTAGCCTGGAGGGAAGAAGAGTCCACCACTGCAAAGGTGCATGTGGAAAAACCCATAGTCTTTCTGCCTTCAGGAATTGCAAAAGTGATCTGGGAAGCCACAAATATGAATGAGAATAAGGGAATCCTACAAAGAAAAGAGCCATACAGAGGATCTCCCAAATCTGTCTACTCACAGTTCTAACTGGCCCATGAACCACACATGCACAGAAAAGACTCAAAGCAGCTGAAATAAACACATGGTATCTAATTTGAAACCACAGCTGGGGACCAAGAAACAGAGTATGCAATCCAAACCCAACCAAGAAAATAACCAGCCAAAACAAAGGAAATAACATGTATCAGCTATAATTTAACATTTATAATATTATTTAAGAAAATAATTCAAAATTACTGACATGAAGGAACAAGAAAGTAGAACACATTCTGGGGGAAAAAAAGCTCATTATAAGGCAGAAATTCTCAGAATGGTTATACTGTCTACAAGAGACAAAGGCCAGACATAATAAAGTCATGACATGCGAGAATGTCAATGAACCTTGAGGACATCATATTGAATGAAATAAGTTAGAAACAAAAGGATGAATACTGTATGGTTTCACTAACATGAACTACCTACAATGACTAGTAGAGTAGAGACAGGCTGAAAGTAAATGGGAGAAAGGAAATATGCAGACAATAAGCAAGAGGTGACCAAAGTGATTGTATCAGGCAAAACAGATTTCAAAACAAAATGTATTACAAGAGATAAAGATGGCCCTTTCATAATGATAAAAGGGCCAATTAATCAGGACAACAGTCACAAATACGTATGATGAATAAGAGGCTCAAAATACATGAAACAAAAATTGACAAAAATAAAGGGAGTAATAAACAATGCAATACACACAGCTGGAGATTTTAACATGCCTCTCTCAGCAGCAGCACAGTTAGCTGAGATACGAGAAACAGACAAAATTCAGCAAAGACCTAGGTCTGAATAAAACTGGATTACCAGGATACCCAATAAGAGCAGAATACACATTATTTTCAAGTGCAGATATACATTTACTAAGACAATCTATTATGTAGAGCCATCAAACAAGTCTCAATAAATTTGAGAAGATGGAAACCATGTTGAATATGTGCACTAACAATACAGAATTAAATCAGCGATCAAAAAACACCAAGTTACCAAGGGAAACACAAACATTTGGAAATTGAACAACACACTTCTAAATATTTATTGGTTCAAAGAAGAAATCATAAGAGAAATGAAAAAAATATTTTGACCTTAATGATAATGAAATATAATGTATCAAAGTTAATGGGATGCAGCTAAATCAGCGCTTAAAGAAAAATTAATGTGTTAAATTACTGTAGTATTAAAGAAGATAGAACTCAAATCAATAATCTAAGTGTCAACCTTAAGAAGTTATAAAAGAAAGCAAATTAAACTTATAGCAAGAAGTTATAAAAGAACAAAAATTATAGAAAGAAAAGAAAGAAGTTCAACTTCTAAATACTAAGCAAAATATGAGAAAATGAAAAAATTTTAAAGTCCGTTTATAAAGCCGCCCAACAATTAAATAAAATACACAGGAGTAAATTTAACAAAAATATTTCAAAATATTGTAAAAGGAAATGCCACTTCAAAAATCTACATATTTCCTTACTGTCTACAGATTAGAGTCTACAGATTTCACATTTTTGGTGTTTTAAGATCCCAACAATCTGCTCTCAAATTCCTTTCCAATCTAGCTCCCATAAAACGATCACTCTTCTTTTCTCCACTGCACTGGCCTACTTGGGACTGCAGATAAAAGACATAATCAAGGGATTTGCTGTAAAAGCAAGGAAAGATTTTTACTGTGCAAAAAGCAACATGCATGTGCAGGGGTCTCAGAATGGAGGTCTGCTCAGAATTGTAGTTTGGGGACAGATTATGTGGACTCTCAGTGGAGAGGAGGGATGGGGTAGATATGCAGGGTGGAATGTCTCTGGGCAAATGGTCAGTTAATCACAAGTCCCAGGAGCAGGACCTTTGGGCAAATGGTCATTAATTAGTAAGCCCCAGGAACAGGACATTTGCACAAAATCTGGGCCATCTGGTAAATGTCAGCAGCCTCTGTCGCAGGCTTTGAATTGTTTTCCTCAAAGGGAGAGAGGTCTGTGTCGCCAGGCAAAGGATCAACTGGTATGTCAACTCAGCTAGCCTCCTTCTCTTCTTCATAGTTCTCTGGATAAAGCAGAAGCTTAAGCAAACCAAAACGGTTAGTATCGTCATTAACCATTCCATTCTCACAGAACACAACCCAGGACTTTTTCAGACTATCATTTCTGGTGGAAATACATTTTTCACAACCTCCGTCAAAATCTAGTCCATGGAGGACGGTGGGAAGATGGTGGAGCAGGAGGCTCCAGGAATAAGTCCCTCCACCAGAACAACTATAAAATTGGCAGGAACTGTCTAAATCAAAAATTTAGAAACTTCAGAGTATAACAGAATACTGTGGAGCACTGAGGGAAGAGCAAGAGAAAGATGCTGGTAAACTGTGGTAAATACCAGTGCATTTTACTCTCCACGAAGCAGCTACGTGCCCTCATTCCCCAGCATCATGGCAGGCAGCAGTGGCATCAGGGTCAATGGTTCATGCTCCTGGTGCAGGCTGCTGGTGCTCGAGTAGGATATAAAGACCTGGTTCCTCAAGATCCAGGGTATGTGGTATCAGAGCTTTTGATCCGTTACTACAGACCACTGGGGACCAGCTCTGAGGGAAGCCACTGTTCCAAGCTGCCTTGAGCAAAAGCAGCAGAGGAGTCTTAAAGACCAAGAAAAGCAGTTAAAGAGATGGATTAACAGGGCAAATGCTGAATCAAGAAAATGCAGTTTCAAAAGCCACAAACGAAGCTCCTGGTGCCATCTCTGGCACCTCTTCCAACCCCTCAACAGCTCAGCATGGAGTCAGCCTGTGCTCCCACTGAGAGTCCCTGGCCTTGTTCCAGCTGGGAAATATTGAAGCAGGAAACTTCTTTGGGCTGGAATCCCACCCCCCACCAAATGTGCCCTCCAGGGAAAAGCAGCTTGGGTCAGCTAAAGCAATGTAAGAAACAATTAAGTAAAAAAAAAAA
>PVIY010022477.1:0-40798 GCA_004026745.1 Myrmecophaga tridactyla
ACCCCCAAACCCTCTTTTCTTTCCATTTTCAAGCTTCATCTCTTGGGCTTTAATCCCTTATGATTTGGCCTTTCATGGAGTTACAGTGCATAAATGGCCAAACCAAGAACCTTCCATGCTTGACAATTGCCCTCAGGGGCAGTTTTGATATGAGACAAGACTAGCTCCGTAAGTAAGATCCATCCAGTGAATGGTATGTTGGTAGATATTTAACAACCAATCCCCCCACTAAAAAAAAAAAAAAAAAAAAAAAAGAAATATATATAGATATGCACACATATATATGTTTGTATATGCATGTGTGTCTACATATATGTGTGTGTGTGTTTTATTTTGTCAAGGCAGGGATGCTATAACAAAGTATCACAAACTGTTTTACTTAAACAACAGGAAAATGTTTCATGGTTTTGGAGACTAGAACTCCAAAATCAAGGAGTTGACAAGCTATGATTTCTCAGAAGTCTGCAGCATTCTGGTGCTGGCAATCCATAATGCAATCTCTGCCTGTCGCATGGCCAATTGTCTCTTATTGAATGGTCCAGGTTCCTTCTGCTTATCAGGACTGTGGTCATATTGTATTGAGGCCCAGCCTAATTCATTTTGGCCTTTCCTTAACTACTAATATCTTCAAAGACCTTATTTACAAATGAATTCACATCCACAAAATTGGGGGTTAGGGCTTGAACATGACTTTATAGAGGACATGATTGAATCTACAAAAACAGAACAGACAGATACATAGAAATACACATTCACTCTTGATGCCAAGAAAGTCAGAACCCAGAGGTATGTCCCAGAGGGACTAAGTGAAAGCCCACAGAGGCTTAAAGAGGAAACCACTGGCATCAGAAGCTGGAAGCAATGAAATTGGGAACAAGGACCACCAGATGTCAGCCATGTGCCTTCCCATGTGTATTAGTTTGAAACTGTTGTGGACCCCAAAAAAAGCCATGTTCTTTAATCTTCATTCAATATTGCTGGATGGGATCTTTTTAATTGTTTCCATGGAGCTGTGACCCAACCAATTATGAGTAGTAACTTTTGATTAGATGGTTTCCACGGAGATATATCTTCACCTATTCAAGGTGGGGTTGCTTACTGGAGTCCTTTAAGAAGGAACCGCTTTGGAAAAAGCTTTAGAGCCAAGAGAGCCCATACAGCCAGAGACTTTTGGAGATGAAAAAGGAAAATGCCCCCTCACAGAGAAGTTTCATAAAACAAGAAGCCAGGAGAGAAAGCTAGCAGATCTCGCCATGTGCCTTCCCAACTGAGAGAGGTGGCCAGAAGCTAGAGACCCCGGTAGTAAAATAATTAGGAAGTGGTGAGTTTTTAGCATTTAAGTTTGTTTTTAAAATAATTTATTTATTTGAAGTTTATATAAGTTGGTTTTTAGTAATGGCTTGTAAAATTCCTGAAATATTCTCATGAGCCAATGGGAGCTGGCTCTAGCAAATCACTGATCCTAGCTCCTCTGTGTTCCCCAGAGGAGTTTATTTCAACAATATTCATATACTTATAAAGAGAATTTTGGAGTATGTTCATCCACAAGTAACTTAGACATCTTCCATCCTGCTAACATGTTCCTCTGAGAAGATAACAAATCTTGCAGACTGCAGCGTATTGAGGCAGTACGCCCCATCCAGAGGCTTCAGCCCTGGCCTTCATGATTCAGCCTAAACATATGCAAGAGAACAATGTTCATGATGAAAGCCCTAGGGAGAGGCTTACTGAATATTCATAGGGCATAGGGTTGGGGACATCTTGTTATAATCCAAGTATGGAGAAAAAAGCTAGAAAGGTTCCTTTCTACCCCAATTGTGGTGTAACACTATTTCTTATACACAGGACCAGGTTCTGGTCAAGTAGTTACAAATAGCTAAGAACAATGATTGTTCTTTACTGAGTCTATCTCCGGAACCATGCTTAATGCTATACATACTGCATTTCTCTAATTTTTAAAACCTGTGAGGTATTATTATTCCCATCTCTAACAAGAAAAGTGATACACAAAGCAATTAGAAAACTTGTCCAGTACAATACAAATAGCAAGTGATAAACTAAGATTTGAACCAGCTATGCATCTCCAACGCTTTCCTATATTACCTTCTTCTCAAGTCTGGAGACCCAGTATCTTTGAAAATCTATTCAAAAAACTTTGGGTGTTTGCTCATCCATTCTTCAACATTCCTCCTTAATACAATAACCCGATAGTCTAGTATTTACCAGTTGTCCAGTTGAAATTGTTAATAGCATCCCCGTTTATTCTCCAAAGTTGCCCAGTTGGGATGTTAAATTATATGTTCCTTCGGGTGGTGCAAAGTTGCAGAATTCTTGCCTGCCATGCTGGAGACCCAAGTCCGATTCTGGGTGCCTGCCCATGCAAATAAATAAATAAATAAATAAGCATTAAGTTATATGTTCCCTCTACACATAGAAGTCCCTGTACTGTGTACAGACAGGACTTGGGGCAATCTGTGGCTCTGCCATGATTCCAATGGGCCCAAGCTATTGGCACTATAAATGCAGCATCTTTTCTGCTCTTCTCTGGCTTGCTAGATCAAGAGTAAAGCATCCTACACATTCATGTGTCTGCATAAAGCAGAAAAATGGAAGAAAGCCTTGCAAACCTAATTCCAGTAACTAGAATGTTGGGTTATGCCTTTTGACCTCTGCAATTACCTTCCCTGAATTCTATGCCTAAACATCCTCATCTTAAATAAATGATTGCCTCAAACCGGACCTCCTGCAGAGGCTTAATTTGAATAGTCCTGAATGCATTTCAGAGCTACTATCTTCATAGCAAGACTGAAATGTGTATGATTTCACTCCCAGTGGATGCCCACAAAAGGGTTAGCCCTTCAAAATTATCAAGTTTATCTAGTACTCCTTAGGATATGTGGTCAACTATACTCAGTTTACAGTGGATTTCACAAGCCAGTACATGGTGTTCTAAGATAATTCAAAATAAGTTAGGGGGTGCAATGGTAGTTCAGTGGTAGAATTCTTGCCTGCCATGCAGGAGACCAGGGTTTGATTCCCGGCCCATGCACTCTCCCTACCACCCCTCAAAAATTCAACAAATCATGCTGCAACAACAGGATAGGCACATGGAAAGAGAATGAAATGTGACCGCCACCATACCGCATACAAAAAAAAAAGGAAAAAAAGTCAAAAGAGGGAAACAGAGACAGAAATAAACTAAAATTAGGAAAATCTTCAGCATTAGCATTGAAAAAATATTGTGGAGAAACAAAAATATGTAATTTAATTTATTATTTATAGATTATTTATGCTTAAAGCATGTATAAATTAAGGGCCCTTTTCTGGCTTATGAACATCAATTAAAACCTAAGCTTAAAAAGATATAAACACAAATAATTTGCTTTTAAATCTTGAATATTTTATAATCTCTTTCTCTATAGATGAACAATGTCTTAAGAAAAATGTTTATCATATTAATAGCAAATTTATTACAACTTTACACTATCTTATGTGTAGCCATCATTAAATACAGATCTTCAAAAGAGGCTATTTTTTTTATATGAATGAAAGAAACAAGCTACAGGATATATAACAGTAATTTTTTTTTGTCTTTTCTAATAGGAAAACCACATTTTTTCCCGCCTTAAAATAAGGTTATTACTGGTTTCTCATAAGGGTCAAAAAACAAAATCCTCAAAATATCAACTAAACAGAAAAGCCATTTCTCTTTCCAATATAGCCTGGAGCAGTAACACAGTCAGGTCAGAACACTCATGCGTGTGTTTGTGTAGATGTGTGTGTGTGTGTATAATATATGTGTTATGTTGCTGTTTTTCTTAGAAGAGTTTTCATTTTCTCTTGCTAGTATTGTTTTTAATTCTTTGAGCATTAATGTAATCAGGGAACTAATCCTGATGGATATATACCTTAAGAACAAGGGATGGCTCATAGTGATATTAAGTTGCATACTTACAAGCCCTTAGAGAATGAAAAGTAATACCATGGCTAAGTCACAAAAAGGATATTGCCATAAAAATTTTTAAATGACTATGGTATATTACCTTAAGGCTTTCTGTTATTGGTGTATTCATATTAGGCTGGAATAAATATCAGCATTTCTTTATGAATATAGTCTTAACGAAAACTTAAGTATTATGATTGTGCTATAGATCTTTGGCCAAGTAGAGACTCACGTTTTAGCTTTATTTATTGACATTCACAAGAAGAGAAAAACTATATATAAGGTTTTTGAAATCTTCTACTCTAACAACATCTTTCTAAAGTATGTTGTTTTATTCAGTAAGCTGCTGGAATGAAATATATCAGAAACAGAATGGCTTTTTTAAAAAAGGAAATCTATTAAGTTGCAAGTTAACAGTTCTGAGGCCAAGAAAATGTCCAAATTAAAGCAAAGCTATAAAAATACCCAATCTAAGGCATCCAGGGAAAGATGAACCAAGGTTGGTTCAAGAAGGCCGATGACGTTCCGGGTTTCTTTCTCAGCTAGAAAGGCACATGGTGATGTCTGCTAGCTTTCTCTCGAGGATTCTTCAGTGACTTCCCTGGGGCTCTGTCTGTTCTGTTGACTCTGTTGATTCTGGTGGCTCTCTCCAAAATGGTTCCTTCTTAAAGGGCTCCAGTAAGCAACCCCACCTTGAATGGTTGGAGACACATCTCCATGGAAACAATAAAAGGGTCCCATCCAGCAATACTGAATGGATTAAAGACATGGCTTTTCTGGGGTACAGAATACCTTCAAACTGGCACATATGTAAATATTTATTTTTGTTAATAGTAGGAAAAAATTTCATAACCTTTCCTAAACTTTATCTCAAAATGCTTTGGAATCTAAGGTAAACAGGATTATGGAATGACTTTTTACAAGCAATTGAACAATAAACCATGACTGCAAATCTCGGTGACAGCACTATATCAAGGGCCCAGCATACAACGCAGGCCCTGCCATCTAGAGCAGGGGTCAGCAAATGATTGACCATGATCCAAATGTAGCTCAGCACCTGTTTTTGTATGGCCATTGACCTATGGTCGTTTCTACATATTTTAAGGATTCTCAAAAAAAATTCAAAGAAGTATATGCAACAGAAACAGCATGTAACTGGCAAAGCCTAAAATATTTACCCCATCTGGCCTTTTACAGAAATATTGCCAGCCCTCAAAGTTCAAAACTGACAGGGAAATGTTATTTGTATATCCCTAATAATTAGTGAGAAACCTGAGATTATATAGTCAAGTGCTCAATTATGTAGAACAGACTGAGATAAGGTAGAAGTTCAGAGAAAAGAGGCATTAACCATTGTGAACCAAAATTATTAGGGAAAGTCCCTGTAGAGTATCCCCTTAGAGAGGATCACCTTGGGAAGTTTCCTGTGCCTGCGAATGGCCTGGGGACCTTGTAATGACCAGATTCTGGGACTGCCAGAGGTTCTCCACTGCCAACCAGCTCCTAGCAGATGCTGATGGACGGGGCTCTTCCACTCCCAGCACTCTGAAGAGGGATGGCTTAGAGACCTGGGAGGGTATGGAAATGTGAAAAGGAACAGGTAAGGGGGCCTGCCTATTGCACTAAGAAATCAGTTACAGATTCAGAAAAACAGTTCACCAACAGAATAAATGCACCCGTGTTTTCCTTATTTTTCTTGCCAATGAGATGACAACCCACAGAGCTCAGTTTTCTCCAACACTGTTAACCTGATTATTGATACTAGACCAAAGCCTAAAGAGTCCTTTACATTAATGTGAAATCCAATAATTTTTTTCAGTAATCTGAAAGACGGGAAAAGCCTTGTTGAAATGTAAATTTTCTTAGGCTAGGAAGTGAATTGAATTGAGTAATATTAGTTTTGCGATACTGGTTTTGACAATTTAACAAATTGCTTTCCTATCTATTCTTTTGCATTCAAATTGATTTAAATGATATTTAAAACTTTAATACATTTTAAAGCAATCAACAGCCATTTTCATCTCTGACCAGTGTATTCTGTGTGAAGGTCACATCCCGACACTCCAAGCATCCCTATGCTGGATTTGGCTAGGTTAACCTAAACACAATCAAAATTTGTAAAAAGTTGAAGAAATCTTTATTTTTACTGCAAAATAAAGACATGGGTAATAGTCTAGGGCGCACTTAGCTATGTTTTAAATAAAAATTATAGAAACATAGTGAGTAAACTGGATCTTGTTACTTTAAGGAGAGTCAAGGAAAAGCTTTAAAATTAGGTCACCTTCCAGGTATTCATAAAATCAAAGCACATGGATAACGATTAGATTCCATTATGGTCAGGGAAAAGAAAGCTACTAACCATGAATAAGATATTTGGGGGCTGCTCAGATTTTCTTTTCCCTGAGGTTTCACTTAAAGCAGCAGAGAAAAAAATGTCTTTTCAAATAACTTCTATGATTCCCACAGCCATTATTCTTGGGAAGGTATAGACCAGATGGGGGGTGGGGGGGTGTTGCCTGAAATGGTCAGTGGATTGGATTAAATTAGTGCTACTGCTAAGCAGTACCTGCAGGGAAGGTGATGTGCAAAAAATGTGTGCTGCTCCAGAATCAGGCAAATTGCTTTGCTTCTGTCCTTATACCCTTATCCATAAACTGAACTCCCAAGGATGACTCAGTTAAATAGGAGCCCCTTCTATGGTAGAGCTCCCTTCCAATTTCCCAGGGATGGTAAATTGCCACTGGCATTCTTTTCCTTTAATATTTATAGATTGGTATAATTTTTAAGCCTTTAATTTACAGTAAAGGACTTTCTAGGACCATTTCTGAGCTTAGCTACCTCATTGAGAGGCTTAAAACTCATGATAAATAAGTTAATACCTAGGAAAATTAGGTAAGATGAGAAAACATATAAGGAACTAAGGTTACTTAGACTGGAGAAAGGAAAACTAAGAGGCAACAGAATCAGTGCTGGGCTGTAACCAGCTCCATGCAGAAATCCCTTAGCAATAGACTCTGAATGTCATATATTTTTGCTTAATAATCACCATCAAGTATATGGATAATTTCTGAAAATGAAATGAGTAAGAGTTTAGCTTTGGTTCATCAACAGTTTGCAGTTTTCTTAGACCGTACTTATAAGTTTATATTATTCAAAACACTAGAAATGCAAATATCAGGGGGTTTGAATCATATTGCATTTAAATGACTACAAGTCTTTTATCTTTGTCTTATATCAGAAACATTTAATTAAGCACTTAATTGTACTGTACTAATTTGGGGGGATTACATTCAGGAAGAGCATTTCATTTGAAGCACTTTTAGAACTATAACAGATGTGTGAAGTAAGTAACTTTCAAGCTAAAACTTATGAGAGTTTCCCACCACATAATGATTATAGATTACAACCATCCTGGGTGTGCTAAAAAGCAACAACACATGGCTGTTCTTTGTGCTCTAGTTGTTACCTTTAACAACAGTTACCTGGGCACTGTAGAAATTGGACAGTTATGGGAAATTAGTCACTGTTATTTTATTTAGGGCATTAATATGCTTTAAAGGATTAGCACACAGTTATTATTCCTACAGGTATCATTAAAGTCTTCAAACTCCTTTCTAAACCATTTTCCAAATGTGAGTTGGGTATTTCTCAGGGTAAATTAAGTATTTTAGACAGCTATGATGCCCTCTATTTAATAAAGTATTGTAGTGGACATTTTAAAGTATTTTAGCAGGACATTTTTCCTGCTTCTGGGATTCTTGGCCAGTTCAGAAGTAAGAAGGATTCCCAGGAGAATAACAGTTTTCCCACCAATTTAGACAATTGGGTTCAAGTAACAAATTTGAATTTTATGCAATAAAAACCTTACATATATCCCAGGCAGTCATATCCACTGATAAACACATAGAACTAAATAATGTTTTAAAATATATATAGGTAAAAACAACTATGACAAGGGAAAATAATAGTAGATAGTCAAGGACTGAAGAGAAACAATGGAATTATTTGGTCATGATGGGTTGCATAATTGCTAGAGCTGAGCCTCAGATTTAGATCTAGGATTCCTGTTAGGGAAAGTAGAGTAAATTACAAAAATAGGAAAAATGTATCAGTCCGTTGATGGAAACAAAACATTCTGCTTAACGTTAAAATTTTAAAACATTTGTATTAATAAATCTAACACATTTACAGAAAAGTACAAACAAAATGTTCACCTCAATGAATTATTAGAAAATGAACACTAATAATCAACAAGTGTAATTGTTGTTGAACTTGTAATCAACAACTAGGACAAACTAACCACTCTTCCTCTTCTAATCACTGTCCTTTCTGACCTCCCAAAAGCAACCATTATCCTGACTTTTATGGCGATCACTTCCTTGATTTTTCTTTATAATTTTACCATGTAGGCTTACATCCCTAAACACTACAGTTTAATTTTGCTTGTTGTAATTTACGTAAATGTAACTAAACAATATTTTGACGGGGGGGAAGAGTCCGGTCACTTTAAGCTATTTTTTTTTTTTAATTTGCATATGGGCAGGAGGCACCAGGGATTGAACTCCAGACCTCCAGCACAACAGGTCAGAGCTCTGCCTGCTGAGCCAAGGCAGCCGCCCAGTCTGGCCACTTTAGATCAACTATATGTTTGTGAAATTTATCCACGTTTTTGTGTGAAGTTGTAGTGCTTCATTTTCATTGTTATTTAGCACTTCATTGTGCGAACATATTTGAATATGCTTATCCATTCTGCTGGTTTGAATCTATTATGTACCCTGGAAAAGCCATATTTTAATCCTGATCAATCTTGTAGGAGCAGCTGTTTCGTTTAATCCTGATTCAACACTGTAGATGGGAATATTTTGATTAGATTATCTCCAGGGAGATGTAGCACACCTGATTGTAGGTATTAACTTTGATTAGATGGAGACGGGACTCCACTCATTCCAGGTGGGTGTTGATTAGATTACTGGGATACTTTAAAAGAGGAAACATTTTGGAGAGAGCCAGAAATGACAGAGCTTAGAGAAAAGACAGAAACTTCAGAACCAACAGAAACTTCACAGCAGAGCTGATACAGATGCAGACATGTGGAGAACGAGACACAGATGGTTGGAGATGCTTGGAGCCCAGCAGACATCATCATGAGGTATTAAGTAAGCCAGAACCTGGACAGAGCCAAGGGAAGCCAAGAGATGAAAGCCAGCCCCAGAGAAGTAAAGTGAGGAACCCCCACATGGACAGAGACTGAAAGCAATGGAGCCCAGGAGCAAGGGACTACTAGCACATGCCAGCCACATGACTACCCAGCTGACAGAGGCGTTCCTGAGCCATCAACCTTTCTTGATGTGAAGGTAACCTCTTGTTGATGCTTTAATTTGGACGCTTTCACTTCCTGAGAGCTGTAAACTTTTATTAAATTGCCCTTTGTAAAACCATTCCAATTCTGGTATACAGCAGTCCAGCAGCAAGCAAACTAGCACACCCATTCTATTCTTTTTTTAAAAAATACTTTTATTGACACATCTTCACACATACATTCCATACATGATGTACAATCAATGGCTCACAATATTATCACATAGTTGTGTATTCATCACCATGATCGTTTTTAAGAACATTTGCATCCCATTCTACTATTAAAGGAAATTTTATTCACTTCTAGGTTGAGATAATTTTGAATTTTATGGTTAAAAGGATTTTTGCACAAAATCTCCTCATGTACCAAATCTATCCATTTCCATTGACTGTATTCCTAAAAGTGGGACTGCAAGATCCAAAGGTCAATAATACACAAAATGTTTTCCAAAGTGCTCATACCAATTTCTTACTCTCACCAGTAAGATGCAAAAAGTCCCTGTTGGTTTATTTCCTTGTGCATTGTCAGTCTTTTTAATTTTAGCCATTCTGGTGGGAATGCAGTAGTATCTCGTTGTGGTTTTAATATGCATTTTCCTGATTATTGGTGTTCATTTAATTTCTTAGTGATTTACATCAGCCTTTTATATATTTTACATATAAGCCGTTTACCATATGTCTCCTAAATATGTTCTCCTGATCTGTGGCTGGACTTTCACTTTCTTTAATGTTGTCTTTGAATGGACAGAAATTCTCAAGTTTTCAATTTTACTGTTTTCAAATTTATAAAATATTTCATTATGGTTAGTGTCCTTTTGGTTCTATTTAAAACTCATTCTTCTCCATGAAGGCAATTTACATAATCTTTTTGAATGTTCATTATTTTTTTCTTCTATAATTAAATCTATAATCTTTTTGAGCTTGACTGGGGGATGTGGTTTGAGGGGTCAAGCTTCTTTTTTTTTTTTGCCATTTGAATATCTAACTGAGCAGGCACTATTTATTTTCAAATAGCTCTTTCTCCCAGTAAGGAGGGTCATCTTTCGCATAAAACAAGTGTATATTTATGTGGAAGTCTGTTTCTGGACAATCTATTTTGTTCCTTTCATATATATGTCTATTCTTTCACCATTATCACACTAACTTAATTATCCTAAATTTATAGTAAGTCTTAATACCTGGTATTAAGGTATTATCCCACTTCATTATTCTTCAAAAGATTATCAAGACTGTTTTGATATTTGTGGCCCTTTGTATTTTCATATAAATTTTAGAATAAACTTTCCATGCTCTACAAAAAATTTTTTTTAAATAACAACAAAAACTATTAGAATTTTGAATGGATTTTCATTAAACCTATAGATCAATCTGAGAATTGTGACAATATGGACTCTCTCAACCCATGAACATGATGTGCTGGTTTGAAAGGATTATATATCCTAGAAAAGCCATCTTTTAATCCTCCTCGTTCTTGTGGGAGCAATCCCTTTCCAATAATGTAGATTGGGATCTTTTGATTGGATTATCTCCATAGAATGTGGCACACCCAATTGTGGGCATTAACTTTTTTGATTGGCTGGAGATGTGACTCCAGCCATTCTAGGTGGGTCTTGATTAGTTTACTGGAATCCTTTAAAAGAGGAAACTCTTCGGAAAGAGGGAGAGAGCGATGAGAACCAAGAGAAACCATGCAGCCAGAGACCTTTGGAGATGAGGAAGGAAAACACCCCTGGGTGAGCTTCATGAAACAAGAAGCCTGGAGAGAAAGCTAGCAGACTTCACCATATTTGCCATGTGCCTTTCCAGGTGAGAGAGAAACCCTGAACTTCATCAACCTTTCTTGAATTAACCTCTTATTGGTGCCTTAATTTGGACATTTTTATAGACTTGCTTTAATTTAGATATTTTCATGGCTTTAGAACTGTAAACTTGCAACTTAATAAATTCCCCTTCTTAAGAGCTATTCCATATCTGGTATATTACATTCCAGGAACTAGCAAACTAGAATACATGGTATAATCCTTCATTTATTTAAATCTTTCCATTTTTTTCAAAAAGCATTTTATTGTTCTCTCGATAGAGATATTCCAATCGTTGATTAAATTTATTCCTAGTTATTTGATATTTTGTATGCTGGTGTTAATCACATTTCTTTAAAAATTCAACTGTGTGGTTTTTGAAACACAATTTTGAATACTTTGTCCCAGCAACTCTGTTAAATTAATTTATTAATTTAATAAGTTATTCCTACTTTTTTGGAGTTCTCTATGTACATACATACCACCTACAAAAAATTACAATTTTATTTCTTCCTTCTCACTCCTTATAACTTTTTTCTTGACAAACACTAAGATAATAATCTGCATCTGAGTAATACGCCCTTCTAATGGTAAATGCAATAAAAAGATAGTTGTGAATTCAATTTTCTTCCCACCTCACCACGCTCCTACCCTCAATTAAACTAGCCAGACTACCCCACACTTTCCAATTCCGTGAATCTCAAGATTTGAGCAGAGGCGCCTCCAGAGCAGGCGCGGTCCCGGCTTCGGGAGCGCGCGCCGCCAGGACCCAGGCCACTCCACCCCCATCTCCGGCGTCGCCAATCAGCGGCCGCCTCTTACGCCGGTCCCACCGGCCAAAATGGCGGCAGCCCCGAGTTTGGGGTCCCGCTCTTAGTGCCGCTGCCCTTCTGCCTTTGCAAAATGCTAAAGGAAAAGAGGCTGGTGGAGGGTGGGTCATAGGCGATGAGTCGACGAAGGAAACATGGAGACAGCCCTGGCCCGAAGGACATGCCTCGCCGAACGGCGTCGGCTGAAGAGTGCAGCTCGGTGGCCGAGCCAGAAAGGAGGCGGCTGCGGTCGGCCCGCCAAGCGGGACTCTGCGGGGCTGCGGAGGGGCCTTCCTGGTCAGTGCGGCAGCAAGCGCAGCCTCCAGCAGCCGCCACCTGCAGTAAAAGTAACCCCGAGGGTGAGACGTTGGCAGCGCGGCCTTTCTGGGCTTCGGCGCTGCAGCCCCACAGCCCAGCTGGCAACAGGGAGACCTGGGGTACGGGTGAGGGTGGAGCCTAAAGTGTTGGCTCTTCCTGGGCGTCTTCCCTCGTGAGTCCTAAAATAGCTCGACACTACTTCCCCACGGCGTTAGGCCCCGAGCTTGAGCACTGCCGGGTTAGGTCTGATTCCCGCTGGTCGCCTTGCCCTGGGATGAGCTGTGGGGATTGCCGGCGGGGGTGGGGGCGGAGGGCGGCTAGTTTCCAGGCAACTTCTTGTCCTCAGCAGTGAGGAAAAATACCTGATAGGCCCTTTGCCTTCGGCTTGGGCCCAGTTTTCAAAACCGTGGTAATACCACTGTTGTTTATTAATGAATCGGTAATTCCGATGTATGGCAGCTTTCAAAGTAGGAAACTAAGGGCCCTGTGACATTTCATTCTGATCAACTTTTAGTGCCCCATTTTTTCAGAAGAGTTGCAAGAAACCTCGGTAGAAATTGAACTCATGCAAAATCTCTTTCCTAGTGTGTTCCTAAAATATGACTTTTGTAACCTTATGTGTCTTTCTTTACTTGGGCTCTTTTAAAGCAGTTCCGGAATGATAAAAAATAACTCTTAGAAATTCAGTTGACACTAGAAAAAAAACTCAGGAAATGTATCACTAATGCTTTTTTTGTTTGTTTTTTTGCGTGGGTAGGCACCGGGAATCGAACCCAGGTCTCTGGCTTGGCAGGCGAGAACTCTGCCACTGAGCCACCGACCCATTACTCCACTAGTGCTTTTTTAAAGAATTAACGTGAACTGGATAGAATTGGTGAAAGGAGCTAAACCATAGACTTTTACTGAAATTTCCATTGACAAACTTCTAAATTTTGAAATGTCATAATGAATTATAGGTGACTGCCCAAAGCCTCCAATTTCCAGTGATAGTGAATGGAGTGACTAGGTTATAGTATCTTAAATTCAAAGAGTGACTGGATTATCTGAAAACTTGATATATTATTATTAAATCAAAATGTCAAATTTGTGTATGTTATACAGATTTTTTTTATGTGAAATAAAGGTTCCAATCCTAATCATCTCGAGAAAATTTTATATTGGGCTATAAAAAGCAACCTAATTATCAATTTTATTGTTATAAAAATAACATGTTATTTGATATTTGTATATTGTAAAATAATGCTTTTAATTGAAACAATTGTTATTTTAATGATATTTTATATAGAAAGATATGAAACACCAAAGAGAGTGCTGAAAATGGATTTATTTTCTTGTACCTTCGGTTCTCCTAATGATCCTGATGGACAGAATGATATCTTTTGGGATCAAAATTCTCCAATGACAAAACTGTTAGGTAATTTGTTAATGTTTTTCTGTGGGTAAATATTTGATAATTAGGATTTAACTGTGGAATTTCAGTAGGGTAAGAACATAAGGAATTTCAGTTCAGATGTTTTTTTTGAGAATTTTATGCTACTTCTGCATTATATGCATGTGATATCAGAGTGTATAGTGATCTAAGCTATGCTAATTAAAATTATTTTTGAAGAAGTGGCAGCTATTTTTAAAACTAAAAGTTGTTGTTTATAATTTATAGAAATGTCTTTGTTTCTTTAGGTAAAGGAAGCAAAAAACAGATATACACCTCAGATAGTGATGAGATCTCACATATTGTTAATCGTATTGCTCCTCAGGTAAATATCACTAGTTTTATAGTTTATTTTAAAACAATGAAAAATGTACCACTAAATCCTTGTACAGTTCATCAAAATGAAAAGTAATAACATTTTTTTTTTTTTACAATACTCTTCCAAATATACTGGAGCAAAGATTACTTTTACCTTGTCTAATTCTGAAATACACATTTTGAAAAGATGAACGTAATATAAAGTTGGTAATAAAGTTTCCTAATCATATATCTTGGTTTAATTTTTATAGTGATGATTTCAACTAGAGTTTTGTGTTTAACAATATATGGCATCACTTTTCAAGTTACTGAAATAGAATAAGGCAACTAATAAAAATTTAAACTTCTGAGAACTTTTTTGTGATTGATATTTGCTTACTATCTAAAGAATGCCTCTTCTCATTCAGTGAATCATGCTCATTGACTCATAGCATCAAGAAACATTTATAAAGGAGTGGAAAGAATACTGGGGAGATTAGGAGCTCGTTCTGAATCTGCTCCTATGTTGAATGACCTAGGCAAGTCACTTAAGCTCTCAGAACTTCAGTTCACTCAGCCATACACTAGAGTTATTACTTGTCCTGGTCTCCTCATTATGAGAATTACGTTAGATAATGTATGTTAAATTCATTGTAAACTATAGAGCACTATAAATGTTAGGTCATAGTAAACTTACTATTATTTGCTCTAATGGGACCATCTATAAAAGTTGCGTTTTCCTTTTCTTCATTTCAGCTTTTACTGTTTGAGTAAAACAGAAATATAATTTTATTTCACAATTTGACATTAAGAAATCCAGTAACTCTATTTATCGTATTAGTCCTATCACCATTATCAAGAAGCACGAGCCCAATATGTGAAACTGTCCTGAGTTTCTTTACTTTCTTTCCTCTCTCTCTTTCTTATTTTAAGAATATTGAAATCAGGCTTGCGTCCATTTTTTGCTTAGTGTCTTCTCTGAAGAAGCATGGCATTTTTCCTTAATGTCCCCTTGTTTAATTATTACATGTTGACCATAAAATAATTAATGGCACTGGCCCAAACAGTGGTTTCCAGAAATCACCATCATCCAGGTGGTAGAGACAGGAAATGAAGTTTTTCTTCATGGCTATAAAATATTTTAAATTACGACTAGCATACTCAAAACAATTCTGTTGCTACTAGCTCGGCATTCTGTTTGGCATGTCATAAGATTTCATTTTACATATGGTTCATTAGTTAAATAGCATTTATGCCATACAACTACTCACCTTATAAGTTAACAATAGATCTTCATCGGTTGTGGGTTTCACATGAAAGAAACATGTTTGGACTGGCCAGTCTAAATAATGATAGAAAGGTAGTTGAGTAAATTATTGGACCCTTTACCTAAATGGGCTGGAAATTAGAACCTCATAAAAAAAATGGCCAGTATGCAACTGGTAGCTTGTGTAAAAGAAAAAATATAGTGAAATAAGTTGGTTTTAAATGTTAGCCTTTTACAGACATAAATTTCAACTGATTACTTTTAAGACATAAATTTTTGGCAGTACCAAGTTTTGTTTAAAAGCTTATGACAATCTCAGAATGACAAATATTGACATTTATTTTTCAGGTAAACTATCCTCATCAAATCATTTAATTTCCTCTTAATGTTTTCAGAGTTGGCATATCTTTTTTAATTCACACTTCCATTTAATTGACAATTACTTCACTTTCATCAAATATGATGTGCATTTTTCCATCATATACAACTGTACATAGTATACTCTTTAGGATTAAATGAAGTAATGTGCTTAGATGCATTATATAACACCTAGAGTATAGTGTATCAGTAAATTATTTAAACTTTAATAATAAGTTTAAAACTATTGCACTTAATAATTGTATACACACATATATAAGACTATATATATATATCAATTTAATTCTCTAAAAATTGGATGAATCTAAAATTACTTAGTAAATGGGTACAAGTCCATAATTAAATCATTAATGATGCTGTTTTCCTTAAATACAAGACTGTGTTGGAACAAAAAGGTGAAAATATATATTTAATCTGAATTTGAAATTACTATTTTTCTTGAGTATTTTGCAGCACTAAAATGAATTAGGTACAAGCGACCATCTAAGAACACTGCTTGTTGATTGAGGATTTTAAAGTACTGAGATAATAGGGCTCTTTTTGTTTATTTCCTTTTAGTAATAAACATGAACTGCCATCTTTAAGTCCCAAATTATGTTAGATGCTGAGATACCATAAGACAAATCCTTACCTTCAAGTAGCCTATTATCTAGTGATAAGACTTTTACTTGTGTGATAATTATTTAGGTTCACTCTAGATGTTATAAAAGAGGGCGGTGCTACAGTGGCTCAGTGGTAGAATTCTCGCCTGCCATGCCAGAGACCCCAGTTTGATTCTCAGTGCCTGCCTATGCAAAAAAAAAAAAAAAAAAAAGAGTAGAAAATGAGTAACCTATTTGATTTGTTGGTTTAGTTCCTACGTAATACGTAAAGCTCATCTCTAAATAGCCAGTACTAAAATGGCTTTTTATTAGGTTTTATCCTGGTTGAACTTCTTTTTCTGCTTTCTTTACTTTTTTTGCTCTCATTCTTAGCATCAGTTCTGACTTGTTCTTATTCCTAACACAGTCCTGACCTTAATTCCATGTAGTAAGTGTTTTCAAGTCAGGTCAAAATGGTTGTTCAAATTTAGGTAGATATTATAATGGGAGCAGAAAAAATTTGTAGAGTCAGGTGATATGGAAAGTATTCCATATGTATCTTCCTTTATTCTCAATTCTGAATAATTCTGCCATAAAATTTGTTTATTTTTTATAATATTTTTATAAGTGACAATTTGCCTGTTTTCTTTTGATTAAAACGTGCTTTTACTATTAAATATGCATTTGGTAAGTAATTTAATGCCTAAAACTTTAAAAAGTTTTGAAAATAAGGAATTCTTAAATTTGAATATTTTTGTTCCCCAAAACATACATGGATCACTGTTTTAGGAACTCCCTGTTCCTAAAACAATTCAAGGTGCTGTTCACAAAGGTATTTGTACTTTCAACAGTAAAAATGATAGAAGTAAGTCACAACTTGTCATCTCCAAGCGTTTTCATTTTGAGTTTGTTAACTATAACCTCAACAGATTTTATTGCTCTAAGAAAAAAAATTCAAAGTAGATAATGTTTCCTTCTTCCCTCCATTCCTTCTCCACCTCCCTCCTTCCCTCCCTCCCTCCCTCCCTTCCATCCTTCTTTCTCACCTCTTTTGTTCCCCTGCCAAAGGATGAAAAACCAGCAACAAATTCTATGCTGGGCATGTGGATTGGTGCATCTGCTATTCCTTGTACTCCCGGTGTAGCAAAAGGAAAATCAAAAGCAAAATTTGGTTGCACAAAGTGAGTTCAAACTTTGCTTTTCTGAGATTCAGTGAAGTGTAAATATATTTTTAATAACATTCTGTTCTGATTTTTGAATACTTTAAAATGATTAATCAATTATTTTCCTTAGTTTTGACATGTAAAGTATTGTAGTTAAAGTATTTGTAGTGTAAGTTTAAAATTTTTAAGTGTTAACATATAAATATGTAACAATTGAATAACAATTGATTATAATGGCTCTTAGAACATTTCTCAATTATAATTTTTTGAATGTTTGTCTCATAGGTTAAAAACACAAAGTCAAGAAGAAGAACTTATGAAGTTGGCTAAGCAATTTGATAAAAATATGGAAGAGCTGGATGTGATTCAAGAGCAAAACAACAGAAATCATGATTTTATCCAAACGATTTCAGAAACAGAGACCTTACATAACGATGATATGCAGATGCAGTCATTATGTGATATAATTCCCAAAATTGATAGTGCTATAATAAAGAAGCCAATGAGGGGAAACACCAAAATATCTGTGGCAAATGATCAGCAGAGCAGTCAGAAGTCATTTGACCAAAACGTTGAAGCAGCCTTTAATGCCATTTTTGATGGTTCCACTCAAAAATGTAGTGGATACTTAAGCCAAGATCCATCAGATGCTTTTTTAAACACCAGTAATACTGCCTTTGGAAAGAAAACCAGTTTGAAAGAGGAGAAAATCATTACTAAAGAAACTCTGATCACTGAAAAACTGCAAAATAAAATGCTAGGATCACTTTCTTTTGAAGTAGGTACACCCATAATGGCAAAATCATGTATGACTTCTTGTACTAAGGAGCTAAATGCTTTTAGTAAGCACGTTGATCCATTTACTACCAGTGATTTTGAGGATGACTGGGAAAAACTATTAGACAATGAACCTTTTGTTATGCAAAATGTCGAAATACCTGAACTCCCTGTTCCTAAAACAATTCAAGGTGCTGTTCACAAAGGTATTTGTACTTTCAACAGTAAAAATGATAGAAGTAAGTCAAGAATAAATACAAGTTTAGATGCCAGGCTGTGTAATACAAAAATTTTAAAAGATCTTCCTTCAAAGACACATAACAGAGAATTAATAGATGCTGGAAAAGACAGGTTTTCACCAAATTCAAATGATAAGCCAAACAAATTGCCATCCATTGGAAATAAAACAAAATTTGAGAACTCTTTCAATAAAATTGTTATTCAAGACAGAATTGAAGATGGTGCAGTTGTACCTACTTTAACACATGTAAAGGATAATATCCATGCTAAGTTTACTCCAAATGTAAATGCTTCTGAAAATAAGTTTGCTTTGAACCCAGGATCTGCTAATGAACAAAAAAATAAGCCCATTTTAAATCACTCTTCTAAGGCATCTGCTAATAGAGATTCTTTTGGTTCTGCAACTTCAAGCAGTGAAACCACTGTTAGTAACCTGAATCAGACTAATGCATCAAAGTTAGGTCCTTTCTTTGATGATTGGAATGATCCATCATTTTCCAATGAAGTTATTAAAGCATGTTGCCAATTAGAGAATAGCTGGGAAACAGATGATGTAGATGATGATTTGTTATACCAAGCATGTGATGATGTTGAAAGACTAACTCAGCAAGAAGACATTAGGAAGGATGGCAAGACATCAGAAGATAAATTTGAGATCAATAATTGTTCCAAACATGGTGCTAAAAATATGTTTACTACATCTAAACAAGGAAACCAGTTGTTGCAATCAAAACGTTTTCATCTGAAAAGCACTATACTACAAACATCTTCCTTGACAAATAGCTCACAAATAGATAAATCAGTGAAGGAGAAAAGGGAAATTTATAGAAATTCCCCAAGTATGTTAGCTGCTACGACGAATTTGACTATGTACTCTAAAAACTCAAATTGTCAAATCAATGAGCAGCATGTCTCCCGGAATAACACCGATGTTCTAATAAAAGTAAATAGTTCCAAGTCTGTTCTTGCAGGAAGTTCAAGTTTGAATGTGAGTTCGGGTCATAGGGGTACAGAAATGACCAATTATAAGGAAAAAATGGCTACTCAACATCTACCTCCTAGGAAGACAGATGAAACTCAGAGCAATCATAGCAAAATTAAATTTTCAAAGTATACATTCACAAAGATGAAAAATTCACAGACTCTTTCTCAGTTTAATCAAAATTGTATAACAGAAAGTATGTCTGATACCAAAACACAGGGTTTAAGGGAAAATAAAACTCCATCTGTGAACCCAGTACTCAGGGAGGCTGTTCAACAACAGTCTTTGATGAAACTTTCTGAGTATTTGAAACAACCTTCAAAAGGTACGTATGAAATAGTTTGCAAAATATCATCTTGGAAAACAGTAAATGAGTTGTTATTTGAATTTTATTAAAGTGTAAGATAAAAACCATTCCATGATGTTTAACTAGAATTCTTAGTGATTCTTCCAAATAGTATATCGTAGTATGCAGAGTGGGCCATGTACTCTTCAGTTAATACAGTGACTGACAGTAGACTATGAATAAGTATTTGTTAAATGATTTATGAGTTATTTCCTGGAAAATAACACTTTTAGGTATATGTATTGCTATTAAATATGTAAGGTTATGTATATTTACTAAATATTTTTTTGAAACGAGTAATCTTATTCCTACTTTTAGCAGAACTTTAAAAATCTAGAGCATTCTAATTAAACACCATTGCTAGTATAATATCTGATATAAAACTTAGGTTTATCTATGACAGTTTGTATTGTGATTTACTTAACCTGGTATAATCCACCAACCGATTCTTCCCTCTCCTCTCACCATCTCCAGTTGTTCATTCTATCAAGTTCCCATTGCTTCTACCTACAAAAAAATGTCTCAAAACTACATTTTTCTCTCTACTGCTACCACCTTTATCCAAGCCAACATTTCTTATTTAGACCACTGCAGTCTTTTATCTGTCCTCTTTCAATTCTACTGTCACACAGCACAATGACCTTTTAAAAACAGATAGGCAAAAATGACATTCCTATGCTGAAAACAACTTTGAATGGCTGCCCATCGTTTCAAATAAAATCCACACTTTACACCATGACCTACAAGGGCCTGCATTATCTCTCGTTGACCTGCCTGCCCCCACCATTATTTCCATCTTTTTTTCCCTTACCTACTAAGCTTCAGCGACACTAGCTGTCTTCCAATTCTTCAGACAAAATAGGCTCTTTCCTAGTTCAGGAACTTTGACCATGCTATTTCCTTTGACTAAAACAGTTGACCCCTTTGTTTGATTGGCACTTTCTAATCCTTAGGTCTCAGTTTAAGTTTTACCCTTTCACAGAAGCCTTACTTGACCAGCCTATGAGTAGATCTTCTCTCTGTTATTTCTACCATCTTTTAGAATGGTAGAAAAATAAAATAAATAAAAATCTTTTATTTTTCCTTCATTTACACAGATTACAATGAAATATTTATTGAATACTGTCTGTTTTATCATTGAATCCCTAGGCTCACCACAGCATCTGGCAGATATTGTTTCCTTCACCAGAAATATAGTACTCCCACTGCATACACCAGATCTGCCTGCCCAATTTCCATTTTTTCTTTCCAATACAATGTATTTCTAGCCACCCAGAATGATTTAGATTCACTTTCTCTGAGTTTCTTGAATACCTTGTGCTAACTTGTGTTATATGCTGGTTTGTAATTATAGATTTTCTTAATTTCCCTCATTCGAGGCTATGAATAGGATTCTTATTTAATATGTAGATCAATGCTAATATAGTGAGGGAGTTTTCAGTTTCTTTTAACGCTAGATGATTGTTTTTGTTTAGATTCTTGGTGATGCTTTTGTTGGCATTACTGCTCCTACTTTCCTGTTTAAATAACTCTCCTTTTAAGCTTATTGCAGTTATATACTAGTTGTTTAAAAAAAAAAGAAAGCAGTATAGAATAATTTGAAGTAAAAAGTGAAGTTCTTTATTTCTCCCTTCCCTCACCCATTCCCCAGGGGAAGCCACTGTTAACAATTGGTAAACATCATTTAACATTTTCTGTGCATATGAAAGTGTGTGTATGTCTGTGGAATGGTCACACACACATATATACACAAACATATTTCATACACATACATACATATGCATGTTATAATACAAATGCGTATATGTATCAGTTTATTTAAATAGATAGAATTAAATGCTGTACACCACTATTTAGTAACTTGCTTTTGCTTTCACTTAGTATCGTATCGCTGTTTTTTCATGTTACTACATATAGATTTTCTTCAGCCCTTTTAATGTACCATAATTTATTTTGTTTCCCTCTTGATGGAAGTTTAGGTTCTTTACAGATTTTTACAAACACAAACAGTACTCCAGTGAATATCCTACATAGAAATCCAATGTTTGCATGATACTATGTATTAATCCTAAAAAACTGATGTCAGAGAATGCTTTGAATTTTGATGGATATCACCAAAATGCCTTCCACAAAAGTTGTGACAGTTTACATTCTTATGAACACCATAGATGAATATTATATCCCAAACTATATATTTTGAAACTTTTCAATTGTTGTCAATCTGTAATAATTTTAAATATATATTAAAGTGAGTATGTTGCATTTAATTGAACTGTGTTCCTAGAATGTATTTCTTTATGTATAGCTGCAATTCCATTTACACTTAACTTTCTCTGGAATATTTGCATTTTCCCAAAACTGCTGAATATTATCATATCTGGATTTTTTTTGAATGGGAAATCTGCCATTCAGTTATTCTTACTGATTTTTTTCTTTAAGCTTATTTGTAGGACTTAATTACTGTTATCTATTGATGTTTTCTATTGTTTCTGCTTCCTTTTATTTTGGTATAAAGCATGCTGTCTCCAGGGAATATATTTGAAACAAAACCCACATAACTACCTTGTTGGTCTAAGCTGAGGTTGGCAAATAGTCCAGTCTAAATCCATCCTGCAGCTTGTTTTTGTACTAACAGCAATGTTTTACATTAAAATGTTTTTCATTTTTAATGGTTGGGAAAATCAAAGAAGACTACTGGTTCATGACATATGAAATTTGAAAATTATATGAAACTCAAATTTGATTGTGCATAAATTATATTAAATTCAAATTTGATTCTGCATAAAGTTTTATTTGAATATAACCACAATATTTGTTTATATATTATCAATGGCTGTTTTTGTGCTGCAGTAGCTGAATTGAACAGTTGCTCTAAGAGACCACCTGGCCCAAGAAAAGCTAAGTTTTACTTTCTAGGCCTTCTTTAAAAAATATAAAGAAGAGCCATTTTTGCTTTGTACCTTGCAGTAGTTTGAGACTTTCCTCCGTATTTTTATTGTAGATGGAGTTTAAGGAAGGGCTGAAGGGAAAAATATATGACTCTTTCTAAATCAAATTTTCATGGTGTGACTTTATTACAATAATCATTTGAAATTATTTTCTAGAATATCACCAAGCCATTATGAATGAAGTTATATTCCTTTCTGCTATTAATCTGCTTTTCCTTCCAGACTTATGGTCAGTTAGTTGGGAGTGCATGTATTCTGAATTTCTTGTATTTCTTAACTTGGAGAGTAATATTAGATAAATAGTTAAACTAATTATAAACTATAAAGATAAAGTATTTTATCCTTCTGTAAAGAAAAATAGCTACAGTCTTTAGCTATTAGCCATCTTAATTAGCTTAGGATATAAAAGACATAAACATCGGGGTGGGCCGTGGTGGCTCACTGGCAGAGTTCTCGCCTGCCATGCCGGAGACCTGGGTTTGATTCCCAGTAGCCTGCCCATGTAAAAAAATAGATAATAAAAATCAAGAGAGTTAATTCAAAATATGTATCTCTGACCCTAAACACCCACTCCCATTTCTGGTTATTTCAAGAAAGAAAAGGACAACAGATGATATATTTTGGAAGAATGTTTCCCTTAATTAACAACAGAAATGTTGTAATAACAATTTTTATATAATTAAATGTTTTAATAAATCTTTATCAAGGTAATATTATGTATACTAGTATATATAATATTTCTGCTGATGCTATGGATTCTTATTTCTCTGAAAAGCAGATTTTATAACAAATAGTTTTGGAAATAAAAGTTGATTTAAATATGTTAAGGTAATGATCTTAAATTTAAAATATTTAAACAAGAAAATAAGTTTGCTAATTTTAAAGTATGGTTCATATCAGCATTATATAGATGATCTTTATTTTTACTTTAGTAGCCTAACCATGGAATTGAACTCAGTTTTTTTTAGAACTTTTTTGACAAAGGTAGAATTGGATGTGTTTATTAAAGTAGAGCTTTCTTATTTTCATGTACTTAATTAAAAACATTTTTTGTTTTATAGTGTTAATCTGAAAGTAAACACTAAAATATTCTTCTTAAGAATATATTACCTTCACATTTTATATATTAAAAAGATACTCAAAGATTTTATTCCTGTATTCTACTTTGTTGAATAATTTTCTAGTGTTTTTGTAAAATACGTTTTCCCAATAAAGATATCATAATGAACAGTGTCACAGGTGGCCAAGCTTAAGTCTGTTGACATGGTAAGTTTCACTGCAGAATGTTTTTTCTCAGTGGCTGAAATGAGAACCTTGTTGTTCTATATTAATATTAATATCTTATCTTATAGTAAAAATACACTGTTTGAAATAGTAATAGCCAATTTAATTCATTATAACTTGACTGCCTTTCTTTTATGGTCTGTATAATATTTAAAATCACACATTGTTTATTTTTAAAATATATTAATCTGCTGGTTAAATTAGATGCTATTGTCCATAAGAATTATTTGGTAGGTAGGTAGAATAAACAGTTTGATTGATCAGTTGGCCTGATCAATCTTTTGATTGATCTTCTTTTTGGCCCAGAGTTTAGATCTTGTGTGTACTGATTTGGAATCTTACATTTCGTATGGTAGTATGATTTCATAGCTAACCAGTGTGGCAAATCAGAATAAAATAAAAAATAAAGATCATAATCAGAATAACTTTGTAGTCCTTAAAACTGATGTATTTATATATACATTTTATGGTTATTGTTTAAATCTTAGAGGAAGAAGAAAAAAATAGAAGATATTCCCCTGAAGAAATTCAAAGAAAGAGGCAAGAAGCACTGGTTCGAAGAATGGCCAAAGCGCAAGCATCATCTGTAAATGCGGCTCCCACTTAACCTAATTTCTTTGATGAAATAATGGTTGGAAGACTTCACAAAGACTGTTGATAACTATCCATGATAGGAATTTTTTTTCTTGATTTCTCTGTGAGAAATTTAATGCTGACTTATAAAGCATGGACTTCTACTTTATTATTTAATAAATCAGGATTGCAATGGTAAATGGAACTTTTCTTTGTAAGTGTATGTGAAAGTAATTACATATACGTTTTGGAAATTCAGGAAAGTTAGCAATTATGTAATAGAATTATAGAGAGGAAAGTAATTTTAAGTATTATGACTGCAGAGGATCATCAGAAAGTAGGTACTGTTTATCATACTAAGTTTGCATAATACAAAACTCATGCTAAGAATAGGGACTACTTTTTATAATTTTTTTCAATAACTGTTACTTCAGGTTTTTAAGCATTTTTGAATTTTAATTAATATTTCCATATTCCTAGGACCATGATTGGTAGGAAATAAAGGACTACAATATATTTGTAAGGAAATTATTATTTTCAATTCCTAGTCTGAAATGGGTTGAATTTTGTTATTTCTGAAACATGATTCATTTAAAAACTTTGCAGGACAACACTTATTTAAGAAGTATAGTTTAGAAAAAAGGAAGTAGTGGGTTGGATTGGTTATATAAGTAATATAGCATCATCATTAATGTGGAGTTGGCAGAAACTTCAGAAATCATCTGATCCACCTTTTGTATAGATAAGAAAAATGAGTACTATTATCCTTAAAGTCACAAGGCAGGTTAAGACTGTTGGGATTAGAATGATTTCTTTGGATACCTAGACAATTGTACCATTTGCTTCACAATGTTAGTGCATAAAATAACTTGTTTAAGGAAACATTAATTATTTTATAGTATAAAGCTTAAAAAAATTAAGGACTGTTTAATAATAATGCTCATTCTTATTCTGTATTAGATAATTAATTGTTCCTAGATATAAAAATGAGAATCTTTCTGTTTTCAATTTTTCTGTACCTATGCAATTTTCTCCTTGATTTATTTACTAACTTTACTATTTTTCTTCTCTATTACTTTTTTTACCCCTTTGCCTATTTGGAACTATAAATAGATGTCTCACCAGAGGGCATGAGGCAATAAGGAAGTTTTATTGCTCCCAAGTGACTACAACAGACCTGAGCAAAGTTCTATCTAGGTAACACCTATTTTGTCCTGGTGTTCATCACTATTCATGTGTCTTAGAGCTGTGGTGATATCAAACTGACTAAATGTATTTTAAATTATTGCTTTATAGGTATACATCATTTTGTAAATTGTATTTTCATATGCACAGAGGAGTAAGAGATTCTGAATAACCTTCATTATTTAAGTATATGTAATAAGAACCTAAATAAATAAGGTAAATTTTGTAAGAAAATGAAAAACTGACAACTTTTATCTTTTTCTAAAGTGACTTTGCTCTGCCCTGACTGCTTTGGAAATCTCTGTTTTCTTTAAGTTCTTCCCTGCCTACCACTTGCTTCCTCTTGCCCACTCTGTCCAGTCATTAAGACTCAGCCTAATAAGTCTTGAGGTTCTTTGAACTCTTACCTGAGCATCCGCACTAGAATTAATTTTTTTACTCTGATCACAGTGGTACTTACTCTTGTAACTTTCATGGGGAAGTTCTATAATGACTTATTTGTTGTTGAGTTGTGTATGTCTTATAGTAGTATTTCCAAATCTTGCCATTTGGAGTCTCAATATTTTGGCATGTTTTCATACAGTTTGTTTTCATACTCTTGCTTCTAACTTAGTAAGAGTGACCCCCCTTTATCTTTAAAAGGAAATTTTATAGCACTTTTGGATGGTGGCTGATGTAGTGACCCAGCACATCTAAACCTGACCATGATTGGAGTCCTAGGGTTATTTCTGCTGTTCATTCCATTCTTATTCTCTATCTTCCGATTCTTCTGTTCTTCCTTTAGCCATTGTTGGAAACACTAGGGGTTGAGTGGCCAATTGAGCATGCTTATGGTTGCCTGTGTAGTTTTTCTGGGTTGGTTCTTTCCAGTCTTTAAGGAATGTTGTCACCACAGTGCTAAGGGGCAACTAGTAGACTTCATGCTTGGCTGCATTTACTGCATCTCTGGCTGGCCTCAGAAAACTTGATGCCAATAACACTATTCAGGAAAGAGCCTGTTGCTGTAGAGTCGAGTCTACCTTTCTTTTCCTCCTGAGGATAAGCAACTCTGATCCAAGAACTTGGATTGTGTCTTAGAAACACAGTCAGTGGTATGCAGACATGTACCACACCTTGGGAAACACTGCCTTATCTCTTACGAACTTTGCTTTCCTGAGCTTCATGATTGAAAAATGTTTATAGGAACAAATTAAATTGAACCTAACGCTGATTAATGTCAGTGGTAAGTACCTAATACCTGATCATGCTTTTCAGTTCTTGCCAGTGTGCAAGAGCCACCTGAGGAACTAAAAAATGAAACAACTTGTGTTCTGGTGCCTTCCTTTATGTGTATTTTTAAAGTCTACTGGCTTGTAGCAAGCAGGGTTGAAAAATAACAATCGCTAAATGTTTTGTTTCCCATCATTATTTTAAGCGCTTTTTATTAACTCATTTACTTCCCCAAATAGCTATACAAATTTACCTCCGTTTCATAGATAAAGAAACTGAAGCATGCAGATCAAGTGACCTCAAGATCACACAGAAAGAGGTTAAAGCTGGTATTTGAGCCCAAGCAGTCTAACTCCAAGTACTATGCTCTTTACCATTGAGTATGCTGTCATCCATAGAAACTATTCATAAGAACCAGTGCTCTTGAATCTTCCATATGTACAGGAAAGAATTCTAGTATTTCAGGCACATGTGCAAAAAATGGTCTCATGAAAATTCTATAGGCCCCTTAATTTTATAGCTAGGATAATTATTTTTTTAAATCCTGATTTCTGTTACAGATGACTGTTCTACTTTATGTGTATGCTGATGGGTGTGCATGTGTTGATGATATGAACTCACATAGGTGTGGCCTTTTTGTCATTCAACTATTAGAAGAATAGATAAATATATATAATGAGTATCTAGGTTACAATGACTTCATTGTATCTCATTGTTTTTCTAGGTGTTCGGTTTTAAATTATTGGGGAAAATGTGATTGTCTTATCCAAGGTGTAATGGCATACTGCAAGCTGCTAGTAAAAGTCATATCCAGGTAGTAAAATTAAGCTGTGTGGCTAAATGCACACTGTATAGAGCAGTGGTAGTCAAAACATTTTAGTCTTGGGGCCTTTTTTACACTCTTAAAAGTTGAGAACCCCAAAAAACTTCTGCTTATGTGTGTTGTACCTAGTGATATCCACCATATTAGAAATGATATATTTGTATCATTTAAAATTACCTTCACCTAAAAATCATAGTAAACGTTACATATTAATGACTAGCATACTTCCTATAGGAAATATATTTTCTAAAACAAAATTCAGTGAAAAAAGCATTGTTTGTTTTCAGCAAATCTCTGATACTTAACTTTAGAGAAGATAGCAAAGTTTGTATATATGTCTTTTTATGTGTAATTTTATTGAGATAAACTCACACTATACAGTCCATCCAAAGTATATAATCAGTGGTTCACAGTAACAACATATATGCATATCCATCATCATGACCATTTTTAGAATATTTGCATTAGTCCAGAAAAAGGGGAAAAAAGACACCAAACATACCATACTCTTTACCACTCCACCTTATTGCCCACTATTGCACTCCACCCAATTTTAAGACTTAAAAAAATAGAGGTAAAATAGATAGGGTAGTATTGTCAGAAATAGATATATAGATCAGTGGAACAGAGCAAACATCCAGAAGTAGATCCCTACAAACCTGGGCAACTGAATTTTATGTTTTGTTTTTGTTTTTGTTTTTTTTACTATATAGTTTATACAGTTGCTATAAAAGATCCAGGCTACTGAATTACAGTTCAACAACATTAACTATTTCCTTCTAGCTAGTCTAAAATATGACACTGAAAGGAAATATCTATATAATGAATCAGTAGTTGCAGTTATTTGTTAAATCCTAATTTCTCAGTTACACCTCCTCCCTGTCATTTGATCTGTCATTCTTCAGGGATATCTGGGCAATGACCATTCTAGTTTCTTCATGCTGGAGAAAAACCTTATGAAGTAAAGGGATGAAACTGGTTGATGTTCTTGGAGAGATTGGTGTCTCTGGGATTCAGGGCTTATCTGACATAGGATCAATCTGAAGACCTTAAATTTCTGAAAAAATAAGCTTACTAAGAAAAATTTTTACAGACTTAGAGCCCCAGATACTCCCTAAGGTTTTCAGGAATATGAAAGTATTGGAAGTTAGCCTACTGTGGTAGTTTGCAATATCTGGCTAAATCTTGCGTAAGAGTAACACTTCAAAGGATAGGAATAGAAGGAAACTTCCTCAATATGTTCCTACAGCTAACATCATACTTAATGTGGAAAGATTGAAAGCTTTACCACTAAAATGAGGAAAAAGATATGGATGGCCACTGTCACAGTGCTGAATTTTCATTCAACATTGTGCTGGAAGTTCTAGCTAGAGCAATTAGGCAAGAAAAAGAAAAGGCACCCAAATTAGAAAGGAAGAGCTAAAACTTGCACCATTTGCAGATGACATGATCCTATCTATATGTAGAAATCCTATAGTAATGTTAATAGAGATAATACAGTCAAGTGGTGGGATACAAACGAAAATCAGTAGTGTTTCTATACACCTGTATGTTGGTCTGAAAGGATTTATGTACCCTAGAGAAGCCACGTTTTAATCTTAATCAATCTTGTGGGAGCAACAGTTTCTTCTAATCCCTATTCAATACTATAGGTTGGAAACTTGATTAGGTTATCTCCACGGAGATGCGACTCAATCAATAATGGGTATTAAACTTGATTGGATGGAGATGTGTCTCCACCCATTCTACATGGATCTTGATTAGTTTACTGGAATCCTTTAAAAGAGGAAGCATTTTGGAGAAAGCTTCAGAATGACATAGCCACGAGAAGCAGAGAGACCACCAGCCAGTGACTTTTGGAGATGAAGAAGGAAAATGCCTCCTGGGGAGCTTCATGAAACAAGAGGCCTGGAGAGAAAGCCAGCAGATGCTGCCATGGTCACCATGTGCCCTTCCAGCTGAGAGAGAAGCACTGAATGTCATTGGCCTTCTTGAATCAAGATATCTTTCCCTGGATGTCTTAGATTGGACATTTCTATACATTTGTTTTCATTGGGACATTTGCTCGGATTTAGAACTGTAAACTAGCAACTTCTTAAATTCCCCTTTTAAAAAGCCATTCTGTCTCTGGTATATTGCATTCCAGCAGCTAGCAAACTAGAACAACCTGTAATGAGCGATCTAAAGGGAAATTAAAGGCTATTTATGATAGCAATCAAAAGAATCAAGTGTTTAGGAATCAATTTAACCGAGGACATAAAAAACCTATACACAGAAAACTTTGCTAAAAGAAATTAAGGAAGACATTAATAAATGGACATACCATATTCATGGATTGGAAGATTAAATATAGTTAAGATGTCAATTCTACTCAAACCGATTTATAAATTCAATGCAATACCAATTAAAATCCCAACAACTTACTTTGCAGAAATAGAAATGCCAATAATCAAATTTATTTGGAAAGGCAGGATGCCCTGAATAGCTGAACATATCTTGAATAAGAAAAATGAAGTGGGAGGTCTTACATTTACCTGACTTTAAAGTGTATTACAAAGCTACAGTGGTCAAAACAGCATGATATTGGCATAAAGATAGATGTACTGACCAACGGAATCGAATTGAGTGTTCAGAGGTTGACCCTCTCATCTACAGACAATTGATCTTTGAGAAGGCAGTCAAGTTGACTCAACTGGGACAGAGTAGCCTCTTTAATACATGCTGCTTGGGGAACTGGATATCCATACCCAAAAGATGAAAGAGGACCCTCAAATATAAATTAACTCAAAATGGATCAAGGACCTAAACATTAGAGCTAAAACCATAAAACATTTAGAAGGAAATGTAGGAAACTATCTTAAGGATCTTGTGATAGGGAGGTAGTTTCCTAGACCTTACACTCAAAGTGCAAGCAATGAAAGAAATAAATGCTTTATATTTAACTTGTTGCAATATGTTTTAATGGTTGAAGTATATAAGGAAAGCCCAGTTCATGCAGATATGTAATTAAGAACAGAAGAAATATTGTAAATAGTCTTCAGATAATTGTGGTTTCTTAAAAGTTATTTTGACTTCTTCTAGACAAGATATAATATCAAAACTAGATTTACCCTCCCAACTGAAATAGCCAAATTAAAAAAAAAAAACAGAACAAAAAAACCCAAACAGACAAACTACATGAAAGGAACGGATTTCAAGAAACTAGACATCAGGCAAATAATAAATTGATCCTGCATAGGAAACAAGTAAATTCTACAATTGCCCCAGCTTACTGCTTTGAGAGAGTTTTCAGGTCATGATACATGGAAGGGGAACTGAGGCAGAGTCCAGCAGACTCCCTGAGTTGAGGAGATGGAGCTAAGAGAATCTGGGGAGACCAAGACAGACTTCACGGGATGGAGTACCAGAGAGTTGAGAGCACACAACTCCAGAGATCTACAGAGGGTGCCTCTCAAGTACTCAGCTCAGTTCTAGTTGGTGCATTTATGTGAGGAAACTCCCTAAGTTTGGAGAAAGAGCCATTTGAAAAGATTAGAAGAGAGAATATCTGGTGCTCATATGTTCCAACCAGTCACAGGACACTGGGTAGCTCTTGCCTCAATGGGAATAATTAGCCCTAAACTGAACACTGCTCAGGCCTTGCCCAATAAAGCGTAAAAGGATCCAAAAGATCAGACTGTTCCCAAGTAACATAACTGCATTCCAGAACAAAATGCAAAACAAAAGGAAAAAGTACCCAATATATAATGAGGTAAAATTCACAGTCTGGCATCCAATTAAAGATTATCAGACATGCAAAGAAGCAACCAACACAAGCCATTAGGAGAAAAATCAATAACCAAAACAAACCTAGAATCGACACAGATGTTAGAAATAGCAGAAAGGGACAATTAAAACAGCTATAACTATTTATATATTCAACTAGTTAAGTAGCAACATGGAGGACATAAAAAAGAAAGAGACAAACTTGCAGAGGAGAAAACTACAATCCCAAAGTAGACAAATTACACTTGATGGGATTAGTGACAGGTTAGATAATTGCAGAAGCAAGATTGGTGAACTTGAAGACAGCAATGGAAATGATCCACAACGAAGCAGAGGAAAAAATTTTAAGCAGCAGAAAAAAAAAAAGAGCATCAGTGAGATGTGGCTTAAAGTCAAGTGGCCTGTTATAGGGTTACTTGGAGTCCCCAAAGAGGAGAGGGGTAGAGAGCATAAAATTTACTTGAATAAATAATGACCAAAAAGCTTCCAAACTTGATGAAAACTATAAACCCATCTGTCAATTAACCTTACATACATGAAGCATGAAAAAATTATTCCAAGCCACATCATAACCAGTGATAAAGAGAAATTTCAAAACAGCCTCCTGAAAAATGTATGTGCAGGGTGCATGGGTGGTTCAGTGGTAGAATGCTCGCCTTTCATGCGGGAGACCCGGGTTCAGTCCATGCATCCAAAAAAAGAAAAAAAGACATGTGTAAAGAAATGATGACGACATCAGGTTTCTTGTCAAACAATGCAAAGTAAGAATACAGGGGAAAAACATCTGTAAAGGACTGAAAGTAAAAACTGTCAACCTAGAGCTATGTATACGGCAAAAATATATTTCAAAAGCAAAGGTGAAATAATGGTTTTTTTAGACAGAAAAGCTGGAAAAATCCATCACCTCCACTACAAGAAATATTGAAGCCTTTCAGCCTGTTAGAAAATGATACTAGATGGAAATATGGATCTGCAAAAGGAATGATGAGCACCAGAAATGGTAAATACATGAGTATGTATACAAATTTTTTTAAATTATTGTTTAAATCTCTTTAAAAGATAATTGCTTAATCAAAAATAATATTATGGGTTTTATAATGTATGTGAAAGCTAAATGTGTGATGATAGCATAAAGGCCAAAAGGAAAAATAATGAAAGTGGAGGTAGTCATTTTGTACATTTCCAACATGCATGAGATTCCGTTACCAACAAGGTTTCATTAAATAATACCAGTCCCCCAATAACAGGATTCAAATTTCTGTTACCATAGTATATTGCCTATAAATAATTGCATAATATACAAACTATAATTGCTAACTTTTCAGTTCACAAATCACTACATAACAGAGGTACATCATGATTGGTAACCAATCATGTCACTTCTTCCAAAGTCAGTTGGTGATTTGTGATTTTACCCAAGTAATTCAGTTTATATACACAAAGAAAAACTTGTCATTGTGTTGTCTCCTTTTCTCACAGTAATAAAGCTACATATTTTACAGAAATGGATAATTGAAAGCAAATTGGCATTGCAGCAAAAACCAAAAGTAAAAATGTTGGAAGTGAAATTCAAATCCAACATAAATGAATTAATAGTGGAATTGGCTGTTCATGGGAATGTTGGCACTATTGCCTCTCAAGAGTGTAGATGCTTAGTGAGGTGCTTAGTGAAGGCAGACTTATCAACATAAATGAGGAGAATGATGATTAAAATAATGAAGACGTCCCAGAGGAAATGATGTTGGCAAAAAAAGAAAAAAAAAACTTTAAAGGAAGTTTTAGGGCTATTTCATGACATTAAAAGAACAAAGCTTAAAATGTTGAAAACTGATCCAAATTTTAAAAAGATACTATGATTTACCAAGCCATAGAAAACATACTTATCTTGTATCATAAGCTATATGATGAAAAGAAGGCCAGCACTGTTCAAACTAGTCTTGATCATTGTTTCACAAGAAACAAACAAGTGAACAAAAAACCACACTAAAATGCCACCTTTAATCCTCTATGTTTCTGCTGTTTTAAGTTATAGTGTACTAAAGAAATAGTTTTTCAATTTTTCAAATATCCCTTATACATTTACAATGGATAGTTTTAATTTGTGGACAAAGCTTTTTTAAAAGTCATGAAACAATTACAAATTCTCCCATTCAGTGTTAAGGTTGATTTGCATGGTTTTGGTTTGCACGGTCATTTTTGTGGTTCTGCACTACCATGCAAGGTGTGAACTGCCTGTGTACTATAGTTCTTATATTGTACATTAAGTGGTATAATATTACTTGAAGGTAGACGGCGATTAAATTAAAGATGTACACTATAAACCTCCAGAAACCACTAAAATAACAAAACAGTTATATATAGTATGCAAACTCAGAAGATAAAATACAATTGATTAATCCTAAAGAAGGGAGGAAAAGAGGAAGTAGAGAACAATGAACATATGGAAAAAGTAGAAAACGATTAAGTTTAGAAATTTAGAAAATTCCTAAAAAGCTAAACATATACTTCACATCTGACCCAGCCATTCTATTCTAGTTATTTACAACCCTCCCATCTAACAAAAGGAAAATATAATGTCCATGCAAAGATTTGCACATGAATGCTTTGGACAACTTTATTTGTAGTAACCCAAAAGTGAAAGCCACCCAAATGCCCATCAGCATGTGTGGAGAAACAAATTGTGTTATATCCATACTATGAATATTGCTCAAATATTAAAAGAAATGAACTGTTATTCATACATGCAACATCATGAGATGAATCTCAAAATAATTGTGCTCAGTGAAGGAACACCAGGAAAGAGTATGCTGCATGAGTTATATGAAAATAGAAAATTCAAATTATTGTAGCAGAAAGCATATCAGTGGTTGCTTGCATATGAGGGGAATGGGGAAGAATGGGTGGGATGGACTGCACATTAGAGAACTTCTGGTGATAATGAATGTGATCAATAATTTGATTGTGGTAATGTTTTCATGGCTTTATACATATTTCAAAACTAAAAATTGTACATGTTAAAGATGTGCAGTATTGTATGCCAATTATACCTCAAAATTGTTTAAGAATAAAGTTAGTTGCAATGTAGAATCAGAAACCAAATCAATAAAGGTTTTGTACACTGCTATATAAAAATCTGTCCTTTGAATAGATCTTTTACCCAGTGTAAAATATCACACAGTCATTTGGAATATATTGGTCCACTGAATAACGCAGTTTTTCCAGATGTTGGCACATGCCAATATATAATCACCTTTCTGTGTTATCACCAACGATCTTAAGAAAAGTCAAGTGTTCAGAAGTTCTAATAACCATCATGGCTGATATGAGTTTTAATTTTTGCTTGAAATCTTCCATTTTTTTCATTGATAAAAATAATGTTGTTTTCCTTGAATTGATAGACTAACTTTTTTCATTTTTTTGAGAAAATGTCTGCCAAATATCTAATACAGAATAATCATTTTTTGCCAGCCAATCTTTCAAGTAAAAATGTTGTTGATAAAAAAAAGCAGCTAATTAAACTCACAAATGCTTTTCCTTGAGACAACCATTGTACTTTGATATGTAGCAGAAAGGCTTTATGGTTATACTTCCCATTTGTTCTTCCAGACTATTAAGAAGACATATATGGCTTCATCAAAAGGCATTAAGTGAAATGCTTTTTGTTTTTTAACTTCCAGGATAGGACAGTGAAGGATACTGTATTAGTCAAGGTTCTCCAGAAAAACGGAACCAATAGGATACATGTGGTATGTATATATTATGAGATTTATTATAGGATTGTCTCATGTGACCATGGAGATTGGGGATTTCTGACTGCTGAATTCATCAGGTCTCCCTGAGATTCAACTGATTGGATACAACTTCTCTTACTACTTGCTTAATCAAACAACTGGACATCATAACCTATCAAGTTGATACATGAACTTAGCTTTCACTAATACAATAACTGCTAGTACAAGTCAGCTCTACTTTGTTGATTTGTGTTACAGTGCGAGTAGTTTTCCACCTTTGCTTTTGAATTACTTGTGTAAATGTCAACATGGTGAAAAAGACAGTGTTTTAGTATTATTATGTAAACAGTTTGACCTTACTAACCTCTTGAAAGGGTCTCTTGGGGACCCTAGGGTTTAAGTAGACTACACTTTTTAAAAAATAGTTTTAAATGTCTTTTATTATAAAATATAACATATATACAAAGAAAAGAAAGAAAAAGCAATATTTTTCAAAGTAAGCTTCAACAAGCAGTTACAAAACAAATTTCAGAGTTTGTTATGGGTTACCATTCCACTATTTCAGATTTTTCCTTCTAGCTGCTCCAAAACACTGGAGGCTAGAAGAAATATCTATATAGTGATTCAGCAGTCATACTCATTTGTAAATCATATCTTCTCTTTTATAACTTCTCCTTTTCTAAAATATTTTTATTGAGAAATATCCACACATGTACAGTCCAACCATATTATATAATCAGTGGCTCACAATATCATCACATAGTTTAATATTCACCACAACGATCATTTTTAGAACATTTGCATCACTATAGAAAAAGAAATAAAAGGACACGAAAAGAACTCATACAACTCATACCCTTTACCCCTCCCTCTTACTGACCCACAGTATTTCAATCAACCCAATTTTTACCCTTATCTCCCTCTATTATTTATGATCTTTTTTTTTTTTTTTACTCACGTATATATACCCTGGATAAAAGGAGCATCAGACACAAGGTCCTCACAATCACACAGTCACACTGTAAAAGCTATATAGTTAGACAGTCTTCTTCAAGAACCAGGGCTACTGGAACACAGTTCAACAGTTTCAGGTACTTCCCTCTAGTCACTTCAATATGCCATAAACTAAAAAGGGATATCTATATAATGCAGTGAGAATAAGCTGCAGGACAAATTTTCAACTCTGTTTGAAATCTTTCATTCACCGAGACTTTATTTTGCCTCATTTCTCTCTTCCCCCTCTGGTCAAGAAGGCTTTCTCATTCTCATGATGCCAGGTACTGGCTTATCCCTGGGAGTCAGGTCCCACATTGCCAGGAAGATTTACACCCATGGGGGTCATGTCCCATGTAGTGGGGAGGGCAGTGAGTTCACCCACCAAATTGGCCTAGAGAGAGAGGTGACATCTGAGCAACAAAAGAGGCTCTCCATGGATGACTCTTAAGGATAATTATCAGTAGGCTTAGTCTATCCTTTTCAGGAATAAGCTTTGTAGGGGCAGCCCCCAAGATTGAGGGCTCAGACTATTGAATTGGTTGTCCCCACTGCTTGTGAGAATATCAGTTATTCCCCAGATGGGGAAGTTTAATATTTCCTCCTTTCCTCCCAGTCCCCCAAGGGGACTTCACAAATACTTTTTTATTTTCTGCCAAAATTACTCTGGGATATATCAGGGTATCACACTACCCTGTACAAACCAACAAGATTCCACGCCCTATTCAAGATTCCATGTAATTATGATATTCAAGTAAACTGACCATACAAGTTACATTAGATAATGTTCTACCTAAAATATAAATTTTCACCAAATAGGTATCTCTCCCTTTGGTCTCACACAGAGGTTAAAGTTTGAAAATATGGGTCATATCATCCTTTACTCACTATTTTGATTTACCTTAGTCCTATCCAGATCAGCTTCATTCATACCTCTAGACAAGGAGTAGACTACATTTTGAGAGCCATTGCCAAACAGTATACATTGAAACAATTAGAGGCAATAGGCTAGGATTGCATTCAGGAATATAAATAGATCTAAAAAAAAACTTAGAGTGGGGAAGAGGTATTGCAAAGATACATAAAAGGATATTTTAAGGCTAGATTGAAAATACATATCATTTTCAATATATGTTTTGATTTTTATTATATTAACATATACAACTCAAAATTTCCATTTTAACCACTTTGAGGTGTACAATTCAATACTGTTAATTGCATTCCCAAAATTGTGCTACCATCACCAATATTTACCCTAAATTTTTAACCACTCAGAAAGAAACTCTGCAACATTATGCAGTAACTCCCTCTTTCCCCCATCCCTGGCCCCTTATAATCTATATGTCATGTAACCTATAATCTACCATCTGTCCCTATGAAATTTACTTTTAGGTATTTCATATAAGTAATTTCATACAATATTTGTCTGTCACCCAAAACAGAAACTCTGGACCAAATAGGTATTATCTTCCTATTTCCTACTCCCACCTGGCCCCTGATAACCTTTATTCTAGTTTCTGGTTTCATAAATTTGCATGTTTTAATTATTTCATATAAGTGAGATTATACAATATAATCCTTTTGTGTCTGGTTTATTTCATATTACATGGATTCTTCAAGGTTCATCTATTCTGTCACATGTATTTGACTAAGTGGCTGGATAATATTTCATTCTATATGTTTATCCACTCATCTGCCAATGAATAATTGAGTTGCTTCCATCTTTTGGCAATTGTGAATAATGCCGCTATGAACATCAGTGTAAAAATGTCTATTTGAGTCCCTGCTTTAAATTATGTTCAGTATATACTGAAAAGCAGAATTGTTGGGTCATTTGATTCTACACTGAACTCTGATGAAACACCAAACGGTTTTCCATAGCAGCTGCACCATTTTACATTCCCACCAACAATAAACAAGTTTTACTTATCCACATCCTCTCCAATACTTGTTATTTTCCTTTTATTTTTAATAGTAGCCATTCATTTGGGTGTGAAATGGTATCTTATTGTGCTTTGATTTGCATTTCCCTAATGCCTAATGTATATGTTCTGTTTATATTTCTTACCATTTTATTTATTGCAAGCATATTTTCATTTATATTATCGAGCATAGTTTTAATAGTTGCTTCAAAGACCTTGTTTGATAATTCCAACATCTGGCTTATTAGGGTTGGCCTCTATTAATTATCTTTTCCCTTGAGAATAGGTCATATTCCTTTGCTCTTCATATGAAGAATGATTAGGATTGTGTCCTGGATATTGTGATGATTATGTGTAAAGACTCTGGATTTGGTAATGTTTCTCTGAAGAGTGTCAATGTTTTTATTTTAGCATACAGTTAACTTGGTTAGATTCAAATTGCAAACTCTGCCTTACTTTTGGTGAATAGAAGCTCATATCTCAATTCACACTGTTCCTTCAGCTCAGCACGTGCATGGTTCAAGGTTCAGCCAGAGATTTGGACAGAGTTGATACCCAGAATTTGAAGTTAGCCTTATCTGGCCCTCTCCATTCTCAAATTCCCCTCTCAAACATAGCAGCAACTTCCTGTAGTTCCTCTGAACAGAAAGATGGCTGACTTCTTCTCAGCATGTTAGTTACTTTGCACTGTGCCACAATTGTGATTGCCCTTGAGGCAAAACCTCAAATAGAGAAAGGTCATTGTAGGTCATTGCCACCACATTTTTGCTCTCTTCAAAAAATCTTCTTGCTTTGTCAATTCTCTAGAGTCTTCAAGTAACTAAATTTTAAATTTTTCCAGAGTTTTTAATTGTTATCTATGGGATGGTCTGTTTGTTAGGGGTGTTCTCATCATACTACAGCAGGAACTGCTAGCTTTAGTTATTTTGAATTGAGAGATAAAATGTAGAAGCTACTCATGAGAAACTCTCAATCTGCACATCAGCATGTCATTTTTCACAAGTTCCAAAATAACACAAAATATTCAGCTATGGAGTACATATTTTATCTTATAAAGTAGCTAGAATCAGGATTTTTTTTCCCTAGTTTTGCCATCAATTGCCTAAATGATTTTCTCTGGATATCTGTTTACTCATCTATGAAAATGAGGGGATTAAATTAGGTATCTAAACTCCCCTCAAAGTTCTGTGATTCCCAAGGAAGTGTTCATTTGAGCCATTTATATATACATATATATATATGCTATGGGTTATTTATTTGATAATAATATAGTTAATAGTCACAATACTTCAACTCAATTCCAAAATTTTCACTAGGAGACTTTAATTTAATTGCTTGTTAAATGATTCTTGGAAATAGTACATGTTAATTTATAGCAAACAATATTTCAAGTCTATAATGGAAGGCTGCAATTTATAGGAATTGTGTGGTTTATTCTTTTGTAAAGATCATTTTTGTTAAAATAATCATTCTAATTTAAGTTTTGTATAAATATTCCCACAAAAAGACACCATAATATATTTGTTTGTTTTAGAAATATTAGAAATAATCATACTATTCATGCCATGATTTTGGGTTATCAATGACCTATAAGCTTTGTGTATAGGATTATTACTTTTACCAGTAGATAACTTTTATTGAATAAAGTACGTATGTCATTTTAATTAATCCATATATTTTAAAAATTTAACATCACCAATCCCTAACATTTCCAGTCTTTCACCCAGCTAAAGAGAGGTGATATTGTTAACTATTTAAAATACATTTTAAATTAAATAATAGGTTGTCATGTTTCATTGTTGCTTAACTTATTGATATTTGCTTAACCTATCATTTTTAATTCTAGCCTAACGTTACAACTTTTGATGTCAACTTTTTACTTATATGTAAATGTAATTCCCTCTTTACACACATTCAGTCCATTTCGATATATAAATTTTGATTTATCTTGCAGTGGAGGCTTTTGTTTTCTTGGAGCTCTCAACTACTCCAATCTATCATCAAATTAGACTTCATTTTAAAAAAGTAGTGAACAAAAAACCTTTTGGTGTTAATAGAATTGGTCTGTGTAGTCTAGTTTTTATAATTGATTTATCAAATCTTTCTTGGGTTAAATGCATAATCCCAACACAGCCCTCAATTAGTTCCTTTTTTTTCTCATACGGTATGTAGGAAATATGTGTGAAGATTGAAGACCTAAAAATGGAACACTGAACTTAATGCCAGGTTTTGTTTCTGAATTTAAAAAGTATCTATACCCACTAATATTAACATATTCATTATTCTGCTTTTCATTATTTTGTGAAATATGGACAAAATATAGCAAAAATTCAAAAAATTGCACAAATACCACTGTATAATGGTGGGTAAGACCGACAAAACAAAACCATAGGCTTTCATGCAGTGCATAAATCTAATTCTAATGAGTATGGCATACAAAAAAAAATACAGGGTGACTGATGTGTGGTGTTCGAAAGTTCAGATGTAAAACTGCATCCTACAGATTTTCTCCCATATAGTTGAAAATAGTTTAATGAAATTATACATTTTACATATTAATTTAATTATTTTATTATAGCTCATGCTTCAGGCATAGCTTTATCCAAGTGTTTAAACCATGTCCCGCGGTTAGTTGCCTATATCTCTATCTCACTTCTGTTTTCCTCCCTGTTACCTTC
>PVIY010022478.1:0-41062 GCA_004026745.1 Myrmecophaga tridactyla
GGGGAGATTTCCTTTTGTGGCGAAGTGAATTCCAGGAACGTTGTGCTGAGATAGTCTGCCAAGTGGGCCAAGCACCCCAAGCACAAGGGCAGCCAATTATTTCAGTGGAAATGCTGACAGGCACAGGCACTGCAGACAGCACTTGTCTCCTGAGTGCTGATTTCTTAACCTTGACGCCCCTCTTCCGACTCGGCTTCAAGAGCCGGACGCGGCAACAACCCAGGCCCGTCCAGGGAGGGCTTATTCAGCTCACTTAGCTCATAGATTTCCTGTGTGTCTTGCTTCTCTACTTCTTTTCCCTTCCCATACTATAAAGTGCCCTTTGCACTGCTCGGTAACTCCTCCATTGCCCAAAGGGCAAGGAAAGGTAAGAGAGTATGAAAGGAATGATGAAATTCAAATCCTTTCCATCAGTTCTGAGCACAGGTCAATATTTTGAATATCACTGCTTTGTGTTGCTTGGCCAGAGGCAAAAGCTAGGAGAGAAGAGCTTCTCTCTTGGTCCACCTCAGATCTTCTGCTTGGGGGAGCAAGGGAATGGACCCACACTACCTATTCTTTGTGGCTCCTGGACTTTCACATGGGAAGTTTGACCCTACCTATAGTTATTATTTTTATATATTTTTTAAACTAGGGGACATGCATGAGATTAAAAAAATTCAAAAAGCCCTTCACCAATCCTCCTAGATCTGCTCCTCAAAAATAACCACTGTGCCTTGTGTATCTGTACAGGGAAGCTTTATAATTTATAACAATCCGAATGGCTGCATATTATATACAATGATACAGCAATCTCTGCCCATGGCCAGGGGTTGTATATAGACATGTATAACCATCTATTTCTGGGTTGCTGTAATCTATTTAGCCATTATAGATGGGATGAATTACAGGGAGGTTATAGCTATGAATCAACCTGACATTTTCAAAGTGCTAGAGAAATACGTTATCACTTGTTGTTGTTTGTTTTTAGTAATGTGATTAAAATTTTATTCCAGTTTCCATAAAGACTTTTACAGAAAAATAAACGGTTTACACTACCAGCTGTTGTATAATGGTACTTAATTAGCTGGAGGAATTTTGATGGGGGAAACTGCTTGCACAACTCCTTCCAATCTAAGTCACGGGCTGACTTAAGCAGTTTTATAAAGGAACATACTCTTATTTATTGTGCATAGTAGACAAAGAAGAAAGGGGTACCAACTGCCCATGCTCACCGTAACCAAACCCCAGTATTAGGAAAGGATAGCTTTCTGGCCAGAATATGCTCCCCTTAGGATGGATGTGCTTGGTAACAAAAGCATCTATCATGACTCTCCCTGGAATATGATTTGATGTACCACCAAGTTTTCTGTTTGAGAGAGGGACTCAGAAGAATAGGATTAAGACTTACAAAATTAAGAAAATAAGATACTTGAAATTCATCAGAGACTCCTCTCCTGCAGAGGTTGGCTCTAAAGGCCACGCACAGGACAAAAATTGCATTTAAAATTATCGTTAAATAATCAAATTATCCTTAAAAATACCTTGGAAATGCACTACCTTGTTGATATTTAATCCCTTGATAAGTCCAACTAAGACCAAAATCCCTGATTCTTCAGTTGAGCTCCAGTGTTTGGAGGCCATACTGCATAAGGAATGCAAATCATTGAATTTAAGAATCACCTTCCACCAAATGGCAGGCTCACGCTATCTATAGAAGGCCTTTGGGGAATAAAGGAAAAGCAGATTCAAACCTTCCATTCACTCTTCCTCTGGGGTCTGCTTTCAATAAATACAAAGGTCAGCAAAATCACTTCTGGGCCAGGGAAACACTTAATGGCCATCTCCCAGCCCTGGCTACCCCAAACCCCCTTTCTATTGTGTGCAGATGTTTCAATATGTTTCCATTCTATTCTCTCCCCACATACACACACACCTTAATTTTGAAATCAAGAACAAACAGTACCAACTGCTTATCAGAGAAGGAGCACTTAAGACAAAGCAACCTCCCCCCAGGGTGGATACATACCTCACCTTCCGGCAGCACAGCTTTGTCTTTCCTGTCCCACACTGACTCTGACCCAAGCATTTGGCTTCTCCAGGAGACCACGATGGGATCTTTTCCCATGCTTTGTGGATCATTTGCTGAAAGTTTTTGTTGTACCTGAGCCTGTGTTCCCATTGCATACTGTATAGCGAGCTCGTTCCATAATCACCAACACAATTAACTTATGTTTCTCTGGCATTCCACCTCTACTCCCTCTTGTTTTGTCTGTTGAGTTTGCTGGAATATCTAAAAGTTATAAACTTAAAAGATGCAACTGCACTCTTCAACAGCCAAGATCCTAGACTTGTGACTCATGTTCAGACATTTTATACTGCTTCCCCTCTCCTCCCACTCTTCCCCATCTAAAAATCTCTCTCCCCCAAGATTACAATATGAGAATCAGAAGCTTACTTCTCATTGGATTCTAATGATCCAGTGATAGAAGTGGAGTCTAATTATTATGGGCTTCCTTTATGAGAAATTCACTAATACTTAGAATCAACATTTTTTGAACAGATGTGCTGACCAGTACAAAGTTATTTCTATGTGATTGGGCATTTGTAATTAAAATGCATTCAATACAGAGGCAGTGTGATGGTGGCTCAGAGGTAGAATTCACCTGCCATGCTGGAGATCCGGGTTCGATTCTCAAGCCTGCACATGTTTTAAAAAATATACATATATACATTCAATTCATAATTTATATCTCCTTTTTGAGACAAAATCATCTTTCAATAATATTCTGAAGGAAAATTAGCATACATTAGAACTACTTTCATTTCTTCTGCCAATGAGAGATAGTCTCAAATAAACCTTATAAAACTTCTTATAAAAATGCAAAAGAAATTTTATGAGTCATGGAAATATGATATCAAGAGATAAATGTTTTTTTGCAAAGTACATTTTATTCTCTGCTAGACCTGATGACTACCAGTAAATCACACTTTGCCTAACAACTTAAACAGAGAACTTTACACAAGCTATACTCTGTGGAAATAGTTCCCAAATTTTGTCTTTGGAATACTACATCTACAGACTTTTTGTAAGTATTATACCAAATAGGTTTGGGATGTATTTTTAAACACGCTAAAGAGTTTCATTTACAATAGCCCTTCTCATATCCTTTAGTATGTCAATATTCATAATATGTCTCCAAGAGGAGGATATAATAAAAATGAACAGTGCTTTGAAAATACATATGATCACAAGACCCTTTGACTAAAACATATTATGAAACTACCATTCTATGTAGCAGACTTTGGAAAACTCTGCTCTATTGAATACATTTGATGAGCAAGAATACAAATGTTTCAGAAACAATGGAATTGTTCAGAAGTGCAAGATCAGTATCAATAACTATTATCTATCCCAAGTCCATTTACAGAATCAGGATCTGCACCTTGGCCCTACATGTTTGTGTGTGTGTGTGGTGGGGGAGGGTCTAGGGCCACATCAGATAGGGTTAGTCACTGAAGATGACCTGCCAGAAGAAAAAGATGTCAAAACTCAAAGTGCAAAAGCTAAAATGGGTCCTGGGAAAGGAAAGAGACAGAAGCAAGATTATAGATGAAAAGAGATCAAAAACAGAAGAGTAAAACACAAGATTAGATAGAAGCAGGAAACGTGGAGCAGCTCTGTAGTTAATTCCACGTATTCTCTGAGCGTCCACCAGGCATTTATGACTGGCTAGATATTGCCATATTTTGCTGGGCCATGTTGTCCTTCTCAGAACCCAGACCAGACTCCTTCCTATTTTGTTGTAATTCTTTCCTTCTGATCACAGCTTGACCCAACAATAGCTCTTCCTGAAAATCCTACCTTGTCTCTGTCTCTGACCAATCCAACTGCAGGGCCAGAGTATGTACCCACAGCTTATAACCTATTTCTCCCTGAGACTCAAGCTCAGCCTGCCAGTAATAACAAGTGGGATTCCAGGCTGCTCTCCAAATTTCCCTTTGGTAATCACAACAAGGAATAGAACTCCAGAATGGCTACACAGCATCTGTGTCCCTCCTATATTGATGAACTTCAATCCACCCTCACTTCTGCAATTGTAGAATTCTCCCTCAGAAGAAGGAACTAACCCTAACTTCTAGCCTCCAGGACTGTGACAGAGCACATTTATATTGCTTTGAGCCATCCAGTTTATAGTACTTTGTTAAAGCAATCCTAGGAAACAAATACAGTTGGGAAGGGCTTCAGAGTCCACTGTGTCTTCTTATTTGAACGAAACCAAAAATTAATCATTATGTCCTTATGTAGTTTTCTTCTGCCTATGAAGACTGGGAAGACAATATACCCAGTTCTTTAACCCAAGTATTGCCTTGACAAGATGGGCAGGCCAAAGTGGGGAGCAGGCATGGGCTTGGAGAAGAACTTTGGATTTGGGGAAAGGTAGTGCTAATTATGGCAATCCATTTCATCTTGGTATTTCTGAGGTTCAACCATATTAAAACTTTTTTTTCCATGTCTTTATGGTATCTTTTGTGGGGTTTCTCTTTCTCAACTTATATATTAAATATCAATGTTTTGGGTTTTTTTATTTTCAATACATGAGCCTCCTGGGAAATTTCTTCCATTCATAGGACATTGATTAATCTAAATTGATACCCAAATCTTTGTTTCTAGCCCAGAACTACATTTCTAGAACAGACCTGTCCTCTGAGTTTCAGATGCAAATGTCCAAATGCTTCATGATCATCCCCCCTAAACATCACACAGATCCATCAGGTTTACCACATCCAATCTTGAATTTTCTTTCCCCCAAATCAGAACCTCCTCTCTGATCCCCACTGTCATTGTAAGGACCCAGTCCAGGAATCTTGACATCATACAAATCCCCTCATTCTTCTTACCTCTACATTTGCCCCCGGAAAACCAATCACGTCTCCTAAACCTTTCTCCCCCTTCTTTCTGTCCTCTTAGCTCCACCTCAGGTCTGGACTCATCCTACCTTAACCGAATAATTTTGGCAATACCTCCTGATGTCTCTGTCTCTAGTCTCACACCCTCAAGACCATCCTTCATGTGGCCCTGGTCATAGATGAATGCTTCTTTTGTCAAATAATAACACATATTTTATTGTGCTAATTCTCCACTGAAAACAGTGGGGAATTGAAGTTGGATTGACAAGTCTGGCCAGTTGGATTCTTGGCCCCAATACTTCACACTTATATTATATGGCTTTGCAGTCTCTGCTGGTTTGAAACTGTTATGTACCCCCAAAAAGACATGTTCTTTTTCCTAATCCAATCTTGTGGAGGCAGATCTATTGTTTAAGGTGTGACCTTTTATTAAGTGGTTTCCAAGGGGAGTATCTCTCTCCATTCAAGATGGGTCTTAATCCACATACTGGAGTCCTTAAGAGGGAACCATTTTGGAAAAAACTTCAGAGCCGACAAAGAGATATTTGGAAATGCAGAAAGAAAACGCCCCAGGGGAAGTTGTTAGAAACCAGAAGCCACAGGACCAGCAGATATCAGCCACGTGTCTTTCCAGCTGACAGGGGTGTTCCAGATACCATCAGCCTTTCTTGAGTCAAGGTATTTTTCTCTGGATGCCTTTGTTTGAACATTTTCATGGCCTTAGAACTATAAACTTGGAATTTAATAAATTCCCTTTATAAAATTCACTCCTTTCTGGTGTATTGCATTTCTGGCAGCACTAACAATCTAAAACACAGTCCATCCACTAGAAACAGAGTATAATTGTCACACTTTGATTTTGGCTCCAGCCATGAGCCCCTTGCTAAGTGAATGATGGGAGAAGTGACAGTGTGGCAATTCAAAACCTAACCTTAAAATCCCTTCTTGTTTCCTCTTACTTTCCCGCATCTTTGCCATTCCCACAAGAAGAGCATGATCCCAGCCATCCACTGGTCCAAGGCACATAAGACACATATGGAATATACCTGGACCCAATCCACAGCTTGGAGCTGCCCACAGTGAGCTCTTTAGTGAGTGAACTAAATACAAGTCACTGAGATTTTAGGGCAGCTGATATTTATTTACACAGATACATATTTTTTCTAATGAGATCTTTTTGTTTTTTCTTTATATATAGTATACTGGATATCTACATTAGCTAAAAATTAAAATAAAAGAAAGAAAGCATCATGGCTCCCCTATGTAATAATGAAAAAGTGGCCTTCCTATATGTACAAATGAAACTTACACATTAATCAGTTAAGATGCTTTTATTTACATGTAACATAAACATTGGATCAAACTGATAAACAAAAGAAAATCATGTAGTGGAAGGACTTCTCATTTCCTTCCATCACTTGGCTCTGCCGTCCTTAATGCTGGCTTCATCTAGAGCAAACAGCCTGCAGCAGTCCCAAGCATGACATCCAGATATGGTAACATCCAGAGGAAGAGAGGAGACTTTGCTTTGTGTTGTGACTTTTGTTTGAGGGAAAAAAAAGTTCCCATTTCCTTTGCTGGTTTGAAATATGATGTACCCCAGAAAAGCCATGTTCTTTTAACCTAGTCCAAATTTGTGGGGGCAGACTAATTGTAGGGTGGGCTCTATTGACTAGGCTGTTTGCATGGATATTTGACACACCCATTCGTGGGTGTGACCTTTTGATTAGAAGATGTGACCCCGCCCATTCAAGGTGAGTCTTAAATGGTTTACTTGAGTCCTTTAATAAGGGAATATTTTGGAGAAAGAGCTCAGACGTAGACATTTGTAGATGCTTGAAGAGCCTGACACAGAAAGTAGAGAGATGAAACCAAGAAACAGATGCAGAAGGAGCTGAGAGAGTCAGTTGGTTCCAGAAGCAGGGAGAAAAAGACAGCCGATGTCGCCATGTGCCTTCCCATATGACAAAGGAAGTCAGAATCAGCCTTTCTTGAGCAAAGGTATACTCTTGTTAGTGCCTTAACTTGGACATTTTCATGGCTTTAGAATTGTAACTTGTAACTTAATAAACTCCTTTTATAAAAGCTGGTCCAAGACAGTGCAATGATGGCTCAGTGGCAGGATTCTTGCCTGCCATGCTGGAGACCCCGGTTCCTTTCCTGGTACCTGCCCATGAAAAATAAAAAGCCAATCCATTTCTGGTAAAAAGCCAATCCATTTCTGGTATATTGCATTCTGGCAGCTTTAGTAAATTGAAACATTTCCCTGAACATCTCACTGGACAGACTCAGGCTACATGCCCATTTCTAACTCACAGTGCCTGTGCAATGATCAGCCCCACCACTAAAAATGATGTATTAATAAAACGCAGGCCTCACCTTCAAGAGTTTATTCTCTATTAAGATGACAACTTATCATGTTACTCTTCTCAAGAATATTGTAATTTTTCTCTCTTTCTTTTTTTTTTTTCAACATGGGCGGGCATCGGGAATTGAACCCAGATCCCTGGCATGGCAAGTGAGAACTCTGTCACTGAGCCACAGTGTAATTTATCTTTTTATTATTATTAATGATATTTTAAATGATATTTGAAACATTTTGAGCACAGAATAAGAAAGAGGTCCTTTAATCCTGTATAGATTATCATAATGCCTGGATATATCCTAGAGGATATTAAGCAGATAAATGAGTATCTTGTTTAGGAGGATAATATAAAAAAAAGAAGAAAGAGAGAGACTATAGTTGATGCCAAAACTATCATCACTAATGATGGTGTTTTAAAACCAAGAAGTAGTTGTCTTCTCCCAACATTCATGGCTATGGTTATTTGTAAATTGGTCATCTTTGAAAACAAATCTATGGCTCCATTCCAGGATTTGGGTCTCTTACTATGCAATAGAATATTGGAGGAAAGAGGAAACATAATTAGAGATTGGTTAGTGGTTAGGGGATGAAGGACATAGAAGGAGTAATCCTGAAAGTTTACATAAGAACATAGGCCAAAGGACAACAGGGAATGTTTATTCTTGACAGTACACAGAAGATTTTTGGAGATTCCAAATAAAAACACTTAGTCTTGACTCCCAAGATAAATTAACAGTCTCTCCTTGTTCCAGATGATAATATTAATAATGATGATGATATTCAAAATCATCTCAATCGTGTGGCAGCATTTCAGGATATCCCCTCGTCTACCACTAGTATGCTCAGATCTGTGATTGATACAAATGGAATATATGTAAGTTGGAAGAGAAGATGAGGTATATGTTGCAGAGAGGAGGAGAGATTGGGTTTAAATTGAATCAAGAGGCCTAGACTTGAAACTGGACTCTGCTTCTCACAGGTGTATGACTTTGGGCAAGTCACCTACCATCTCTGAAACTCTGTTTCTCTACAGGTAAAATTAGAAAAATCCCAACATGACAGTTTTCATTTTGTTGTGAGAATCAATAGGTAGCATATGTGAAAGTTCCTTGTGAGCACTAACTGGGTGTTCTCCTTCCTCTGAATAGCAGGCCATGAGCAGGCTATTCAGACTTGCTTCTATTCTGGGCCCAGATGATGGTAATTAATGTCCAGGGCTGTTTCCCACCCTGGAGACACCATCTGTTCTGCAGAGCTGTGAACTCTCAGACCCCTGTGGCTCCAACACTTGTAGTGCATGGATACTGGGCATGGTTCACACCAGGGAAAATCTCTTTGTATCACCATATGGGAAGTCTCCAAGGTCATTTGTTTCAGGAAGCACTGGAGCATAGTGACAGAGCAGGAAGGAAGGAATTAGATTTTATGTTGTTTACAGAAGAATAGAATGACACTGACACTGTCACAGCTCAATGGAGATTGAGGTCTTTATTGCAGGCTGCCACCATCTTCAAACTTGTCTCAAGTAGTCTCTGGAAATAGATCTTAAAAGGGCAGTTCTCCTGCATTCTTCCCCTCAATGATACAAAAATCGTATGAGAACCCCATCATATTTTCCCAAAGTTTATGTATATCCATAACATACCTGCCTTTGATGGCAGGGTTGTGCTGACTTGTATGAGAACCAGAATGACTTGTATGAGGACCAGATCAACTACCCAGAGCACCACACAGACACTCACACCACCTAACACCTCATCACATTGACTGGAAAGACCCCCAATAGTGCCAGAGCACCTTGATCACAGGGAAATTTCTACAAAACAGAGTTGGCTTTCCATGTTTCTGTGCACTCACTCTGCAGTACAAGAGATCTCTTTTACAGCTTACCCCTTATGACATGTGGGGCATCATACATTTTGTTTTGCAGAACCGTACCTCCTGGCTTCAGGAGGCTAATTCTGCTGCCCAGGGTATTGAAGGTGCTCGTATCGTGGATCGTGGTCTCTGGCTGGCCATGGTTGTAGCCGATTGAATCATGGAGGATAGAAAATGTTTCAACTCAATTATGATTTTCTAAGCTTTTTAAAAAAATTACTTCATCTATCAGTAGTTTACTGAGGTCTTTATGCTTGTTGAAACATATACATGACAAGGATGAAATGTTTTGCCCTAATTATGCTATGTCAACTTCTCATTTCCTATCCAGTAATGTCATTTAAGGACGATTCCACAAATCTCTAGTCCAGTTGAAAACTTTTATAGTATATCCCACTCAAAATTCTATCCTCATTCCCATTGTAGTTAACCTTATAGCTGGAGCAGCTGAAAATTCCCCTTTTACACACCTTCTCTTCCTATCAGTTCTAAACCCTCATCTCCCATTGTTAAGGTAGGGAAGAAGGATGGGAGATGATCTATTGTTGCATAACAAATTATCCCAAAACAAAGTGACTTAAATCAATGAAAATTATTTATCATATTTCACAGTTTCTATGGGTTAAGAATTCAAGAATAGTTTAGCTGGGTGTTTCTGGTTCAGTGTCACCCAAGAGATGGCAGTCAGATGTTGAGTGGGGCTGCAGACCTCTGAAGGCAGGACTGGGCTGATGGTTACCCCTTCAACATGGCTCACTCACATGGCTGGCATGGTGATGTTGGTACTGGTGGGAGATCTCAGGCAGATCCTCTCAACATGAGCCTCTCATAGAGCTACTTAAAGCATCTTCACAATACCATACTAGCTTCCCCCAGAGCAAGTCACCAAAAAAACAAAGTTGAAAGTCGTGATGGTTTTTAGTACATAACCTAGCAAGTAGCACATGGTTTCTTCCATGGTATTCTATTGGTGACAGGGATCAATTATTATCAGGAAGTAATGATTATCATGGGTGATCTTGGAAGCTGGTTGCCGTAGATGGAAAAAGGCAAATGTCTCCTTATTTATCTGAGAGAGGGTTTGTTTCTCTTTCTTTTGGTTTTCTTTCCTTCAAATATCACTGACCATCAGTGTCTGTGTAATAGACATTCTAATACTGACTGTCTCATAGAGTCAACGAGAGGTTCCTTTGAAGGGTCCTGTGGGGCTTCCCACTGCAGAGCTCCCTACATGGGAGATGTAACTCTGGTTCAGCCACTTCTATCATTTCCCCAGCATATCTCAGTAGCAGCCAATGCCACAGACTTTGGCTCTAATGGTCCCTAAGCCCAGAGACCATCCCTCCTGGGCAGTTAGCTTTGGTGGTATCAATCTAGCCCTTGGAAAAACAATGGTTTCCTGGCATACGTGTCATGTTGGCTTGCAGGCTTTCCACTGTTGCCACACCTGTCCAATCTTCCTTCTCCTTCTATTTCTCTTTTGCTCTGCTCAGAAAGGTACAGAAGCATAAGAACAAGCATACCAGAGGGAAACAAATATAATTCCAGTCTTCCCTTCATGAAAGCACCTACTTTCAAGCTGCTTCTCTTGGAGCCCCATACTTTACCCCATCCTCACCACCTTGAGAGTAGGAGAGGGGAAATTATTCCACAATCCCAGAGGACTGAGATGACATTTTCCCTCCCACAAGCTTTTGCTGGAAAACACTAATGATTGGTGGAAATTGGGCTATTTGACCATCTCTTAATAAGCAAACCCCACCAGGAGGCTCATTTGCAGCTCTCAATAAAATATGGGAGTAAATTTAGCAACCTTAGTTTACAGTTTTGAACTCTGTCCACAAGTTAAGGACTACAATAAAAGTTCCACCCAAGTAAAGAATAAATAATTTTTAACTGTCTATGTAAAATAATCATATTCAATTTAGAGTAAGATTGAGTTTGTACCTTCTTGTATTCCTTTTCCCTTTATGTGTTAGAATGCCTCTTTGATATTTGGTAAAAGAAGTACTTCAGGTCTACCTAAGAGGCTTCTTTGATGACTTAAACCAAACCAAGGAGAGCAAGTAAATTTTTTATGTTTTTGAGAGCAAGTGAATTTTATCTCAGGTATCAGAGCATATGATTCTCACTGGCTACTTGGAAAACTGTTATGATGACTGCAAGAGTAAGTCTGGGCTCAGTGAAAAAGTGAGCCTTGAACAATTAGCAATGTCTGCCAGGACTGCAAGAGAGAGAGAGAAGGTTCAACAATAACACAAAATATTTGTCAACCTTGACCTACATTTTTCTGATATTCCAATGGGAATTTTCTTATTTTGTTAATCTATTCCTCCTATAAAGAGAATTTTTCTAAAACATAAGGACTGTTTGTCCTAGAACAACTCCTATCCCTATGTCTGTGCCAACACATATCCCATATGCACAATTTTTACCCCAAATATCTTTAGCTTTTATTTCAGACAGCATTACATATTTACTTTCTTTAGCCTGAACTCTGGGACCCAAGTTAAATTCAATTGAGTCACACTGCCTTTCTAAAATGATGTTCCAATTATATTGCACTAGGATTGTCAATTATAAAGCCCATGAATAATTCCTCCAAACCCAAAGTTTTATTTCACTCTGACATAAATCCAGAGTCTGTTTCAACTCTCTCTAAGCTCTCCTGAAGGGAAAAATTCACAGGACTTCCCCTTAATTGAATTCAGAAGGTACAAGTATTGTTACAATAGGCTATTTTATTTTATCTTTTTGTATGCTGTATGGTGGGGTCATATGTCATTATTTTTCCATGTGAGTGTCTCGTTATTGTCACACCATTTGTTGAATTTTGTTTGTTTCCTTGTTCTTTGTTTACTTGGTTTTTGGGATGCGTTTGGGCTAGGAATCGAACCCGGGTCTCCCGCATGGCAGGTGAGAATTCTGCCACTGAACTGCCATTGCACCCTGGCCACAATAGGTGTTAAGCAAACCAATGCAAATACTGAGTGGCCAAAATAGAGGGACAGCTTTTGTACGATGCTCTCAACTTTAAGGATATACTCTTTCTCACCCTTTTTTAATCAGTCAGATAATAATATTGCTGCCTTCTTCCTGCACGTAATAACCAGTTTTTTGCTTTGTTTTGTTTTGTTTTTTATCAGCATCATAAAGATGCAGAACAATATTGTCCTGTCCCCTGCCATTACTGCAGGGGAGAAGTCTTTGATAAGGCAGAGCAAAGGAAGAGAGATTGAAATAGTAGAAAACTCATCAGAGTTAAGCAATGACAATACATCAGGAAATAGGTTTGTCTGCCCTGCAGCTGCTCCTCTCTGCAGACTCAGAATGCCTAACGTCTGCTCCTCGGGCAGACGGGAAGTACCTATCACTGTCCTTGCAGGACGGGGTCAGGAACAGTGTTAATCATGACCTTGAGCACCATGTGGCCATTTCCAGGATCCAGCCTGGACCCTGGAGTTGGGGGCAGGTGGAGAAGTGTAAAAAGAATGTGGAAAATATAGAGAAGGCCAGATAAGTGGGGAACTTTCAAAAAGAAGGAGAGTTTAAAATACTCACTGATAGAAGCTGAGCAAGTTAATTAACAAGGGTCATGCCCTACAAAAAATATTAAAGGGAGTTCTGCTAGCTGAATAGAAAAGACAGTAGAGAGACGCTGGCAGGAAGTGTAGAAATAATGAGTATCAGTAAGGGTGATCCAAAAGGGTGAAAAGAGAGACAAAAATAAGATATGACATATAAAAGCCAAAAGATAAAATGTTTGAAGAAAGTACTGCCTTTACACTAACTACATTGAATGTTAATGGATTAAACTCTCCAATCAAAAGATATAGATTGGTAATATGGGTTTTAAAAATATGATCCATGTACATTGTCTATAAGAGACTCACCCTTGACCCAAGGACACAAATAATTTGAAAGTAAAGAGCTGGAAAAAGATTATCTATGCAAATAATAAGCAAAAAAATTAGCTGGGGTAGCTACACTAGTATTGGAAAAAATAGACCTTAAATACAAGAATGTTAAAAGAGAAAAGGATGGACATTAGATAGTAATAAAAGGGCAATCCACCAAGAAGAAAAAAACAGTAATAAATATTTATGCACCTTTCTAGGCAAACTATGGTGAAACTGAAGGGAGAAGTAGATATCACTCCAATAATAGTTGGAGACTTCAATACACCACTCCCATAAATAGATAGAATATCTAGAAAGAAGACCAAAAAGGAAACAGAGAACTCATGTGAAAATGATAAGTGAATTAGATAAAACAGACACTTACAGAACATTACATCCCTAAACAGCAGGATATACATTTCTCTCAACTGCCCAAGGATGATTCTCCTGGATAGAGCACATGCTGGGCGTGAAAAATAGTCTCAATAAATTTAAAAATATTGAAATTATGCAAAACATTGTGATTATAAGGGAATGAAACTGGAAATTACTAACAGGCAGAGAATGAGAAACCACAAAAATATGGAGGTTAAACAACACACTACTAATTAGTGGGTCAAATAGAAGTTGCAGGGAAATTAGTAAATATCTTAAGATATATGAAAATGAGATGAAAAGATAACAAAAGTTATGGGATTCAGCGAAGGCAGTGCTGAGGTGTAAATATATAGCCCTAAACACCTAAATTAAAAAGGAAGAAAGAGCTAAAATCAAAACTAAATGCACACCTGCAGGGACAAGAAAAATGAAAGCAAACTAATCCCAAAGCAAGCAGAAGAAAATAAATAACAAATATTAAAGCAGAAATAAATAAAATTGAGAACCATAAAAACATAACCATGTCAACAAAACCAAAAGTTGGTTCTTTGAGGTCATTCAAATTGGCAAACCCTATACTGACAAAGCAAAAGAGAAGATGTAAATAAAGTCAGAAATGAGAGGGTGGTCATTACCATAGAAATAAAAGTGATCATAAGAGATTATTATGGACAACTGTATGCCAACAATCTATACAACTACGATGAAATGGACAATTTCCTAGAAACACATGAACAAACTATACTTTGTATAGAAGAAAGATGCTCAACATGACTAGCTATCAGGGAAATGCAAATTAATTAGATATCATTTTATACTTACTAGAATGGCAACTATTAAACAAATAGAAAACTACAATGTTGGAGAAGATGAGGAGAAATAGGAACATTTATTCACTCTTATTGAGAAGGTAAAATGGTATAACTGCTGTGGAAGGCAGTTTGGCAGTTCCCCAGGAAGCTAAGTATAGAGCTACCATATAACCTGGCAATCCCACTGCTTGGTATATACTCAGAAAAACTGAAAGCAGGGATGCAAAGAGACAATTGCATACCAATGTTCATAGTGTAATTATTCACAATTGCCAAAAGATGGAAGCAACCCAAGGGATGTGTGTATAAACAATATGTGTTATACATATACAATGGAATATTATTTAGCAGTAAAAAGGAATGTGGATGAAACATGTAATGTGGATGAACATTTACAACATTAAGTTGAGTAAAAGAAGTCAGACAAAAAGACAAATGTATGATCACTAATTATTAACAACTTATAGTAAGTAAGCTCATAGAGTTAAAATCCAGAATAGTTCACCAGGAGATAAAATGAGGGTAGAGAATGAGGAGTAAATGCTTATGTAGAAAACATTTTTAATTAGGTGAATTTAAATGTTTGGAAATGAAACTATGTTGCATATACTTACTTTGTCTATTCTCATTGTGTATTATGAATGTAACCTCTGACCTCAGCAGGAATTTGGAGTCAGTGTTTGGTTTCAGAATTTGGTTCAAAATGGAGGGACAGTGAGGGCCTGCTCAGTGTCTGAGAAAGATCTTTCTTTGCCAGGGCCTCACATCCCTCCAACCTCAATTTTGTGAGTCCCTTTTCTGCTTGCTCATGCAACTGGCTTCCTTTTAAAGGGGAAGACCAGTCCTGGGTCTCTCAGGACTGAAGAGTTTTCTCCCTTTTCCTCTATTCCTATGTCTTCTCATCACTTGATAGCAATGATTCTTCAAGGTGTAACAACTTTCTTGAGTGGCCTCAGATTCTGCAATGTGCACTGAAAATCCCTAAGCATATATAGTTTGCTACCATTCAAAAGGAAAATGACAGTACTTATGACAACGTCCCTCAATAACTGCTGGTAGGGAGTCAGGAAGGCACTATGGAAGGTCTGGGAGGCAGGGAGGGGTGGGGGGAGGTGGGTCAGATGCTGGGATGCACAGTTCTTTGTGGAGATGAGTCTGTGTGTTGATGATTGACTGTGAAGGCTTAGACTTTGGGATGAGATGTGGCATTAGAGATAAATCTTGAGGTTTTAAGAGAATGTCAGAGGCTGTTGGTATAAATTACCATGGTGTTAAGATTGGAATGGAGTCATTTTACCCAGGGGACAGGGGTCCCGTGGTTGCGCTTCAGGCAGGAAACCTGTTTGCTTCTCTGATGGACCATGGTGTGCATTATAAGGGTGGGGCAAGATGGACTTTCCAGGATCTCACTTCCTCCCTGGATTTTTCCTAAACCCTGCTTTTGATGATATAGTGAGCAGAAGAGCTATTTTATAAGGAGTGCAAAATGAAAAGAAAGTACTGCCAAAATTAAAATCCCAATGAAGTATGATCTCCCATTCCAACTTCTATAAGATAACCATTGGTGAAAATTTTCTCAGGAAACTTATTGAAACGCTCTAAGTATATTGCATAAACAAGTTATATATATGTAAGATATGTACGCCCAACAACGTGTGTGTATGCATGTTTATATTAATCTATTAGGAACTTGGTCCTCAGTCCTCGTTCATATATGTTAATGAGATGATAGTTTTTACTCAAGTTTTGATGGAACAAACATATAATTGACAAAATAATCAGCCATTATAATTCATACATCTTTCTATAGATCTGAATTATGTATAATATTGGCTGTATACCATAAACCATCTTACCAAGAATAATCATAGGAAAATGAAGGCTCACAAGGATGATTCTCCTGCTCCATTTGGTCTCAACGGGGTTCACCTGATTAAATTTAGGCTGTATCTGGTCAGGTTTCATAAGCCTTGATGCTTCCTTCACATGTCTGTTGCCTTAGAATGAATGACTGGAAGCCTGGGCTCAGCTGGTTCTTTCATCCAGACACCTGTCAATCACAATTGCAGCATGGTGGCCTAAGAGTAGTCAGATTCCTTATGTGTGGCTCAGAAATCCCAAAATAGTGATCCAAGTGACATGAAGTGGAAGATGGCAATTTCTTAAGTTCTGAACTATAAACCAGCATTGTGAGCCTTGCTTCTTCTTCTGTTGGTCACAGTAGTCACAGAGCCCACCAGTTTCACGTGGAGGGAATACAGCCCCACCTCTCTACGGGAGATTCATCCTGGTAACAAATACATGCAGCTGAGACCCCAATTCACCCTATCCAGGGCATCAATTTGCCATAAGCTGGGCCTCAATCACGGTTAGGTAACTGATCTGGGATTAATTACTGTGATCAGTAAATTGTCTCCTCAGACACTGGTGCAGTACGGCATCATCCAAACCCCACTGTGGGTCCCAAAGCACTAAATGTGTCAGCACATGTGGGCTGAGCTATGGAATCACCTCCATACACAGCACTGTGGATGTGCATGTTTTAAAGGAACCTCACTGTCAGCTCCCACCCCAGCTTGTCTTATCGAATCACCACCAGGGTTGTTGGGGTGAGTGATTTCTGGACAATAGGTGCCAGAGAGAGGAGTTTAGGGATTCCTACAGAATCTTAAGTAATCTGAGGTTTATTTCTGCCTCCATGTGGCTGAGATCAGAAATTCTTAGTTTCCTTCCCTCACTACACTCAATATTCTATCAGTGGCATTCTTGCGCTGTGATTACTCAAAGATGCTTCTCACCTCTTCGTATTCCAGATTGAGTTCCTGCTTCAAGAGAAATCCACATCAAACTATTGCCAAGGTATGCAAAGATTTTAACAAGTTCACACATTGCCATATTTAAAGATTTAGGAGTATCTTTTAAGAGGAAAACACTATGCAAGCTATCAAAAATAATTTAAAATATCATGGGAATCTTTCTAAATTTAATTGTGCTTCCCTTCCCCACCCAAATCATGGATTATACTCTAACCTAAGGGGTTTTATTATTATTTTATATTTTATTGTCATTATTAAACTAAATCATGGTGAGGGATTACCTACTAAAATAAGATCTCAATGCCAGCTGCCGCTTTCACAAAAGTCCCTCAAAATACCTGCTGAGAGGAATTTATATCATTAAAAGAAATTTCTAATATGCCTTAAGTATTTATCCTTGCACAGCAATCCTGTAAAATGGAAACCATACTGAGAAATAAATTCATTATAAAATCTTTGAGCATGGTTATTTAAAAGCTAATCATAGGGATTTATCTGTTCAAAAATATTTCAAAACCACTTTAACTTTGGAATTCACATTGAAATCTTCTAAGTAAAATGGCTGACCAATTATAAAATATTAACAGAGTAAGGGACTTTATTGTTTGTTCTTTTAGTATCTTCATCATTATTTTTAACATTTTTTTAAAAGAGATGGTCTATTGTTAAACTAAGCAATTCATAGACACTTAAAAAAACAACAACAACTGGGGGACCAGCAAAGAAGGGATTTGCTGATACCCAACAGAGGCAGATTCTGAAAACACCTTATGGCTACTTTCTGGAGAAGTTATAAAGCACATTTTGCACAATGTTTGGACTCTGTATTTGCTGGCAATTAGATGGTAAAACGAATCTTTTTTTCCAATTAGCAACTTGTAATCTGTCTGTCCTTCCAGATATTGCAGGTATAATCAAGGGACTATATACGGAAACTAACATGCTAAGTTTCCTGAGGCCTGAAGCTGTCTTTGAAGGCATGCTTTGAATGGAGTCCATTTGGCCATAAGTACTGCTTTTCTAAGAAATAGTTCAGCACCTCAACATCGCCCATTCATCCACCCACAGGCAAATCCATGGGCAAACTCTTAAAGCATCTCTCTCACAGTACCTCCTGCTCTGCCATATTCCTCCAGCCTCCTACTCTCAAACCTCCTGCCTCAGTCTTGCCTGAACCAAATGTTAATCCTTTCGCTTTGGATCATGTCAAGCCTCATTGCTGCACCCTTTAGATTCAATGCTTAGGACTACCTTATGGCTGGTTTCCCAGCCATTATCTTGGTTTCTTGCCTCAATTCCTCTTTCCTCTGCTCTCAGCTGAGGGCCTGCCACACATACAGAACCCCAGCTGGGCAGACTCTGAGGACCTCTTTCTTCAAGAAGATAAGTATAATCATATTCCTGAAATATTGTATATGCCCTCATTTCTATATATCTTGGGCCAGTTCTGTGAGTAGAAAAATTAAAAATTAGTCAACTCCTTGTTACCTGTGCCCCTCCATCCACAACCCTCCAGCTCACACACAAGGTATGGATGAAGTTAACTGAGCTGGTTTCTTTTGACAACAATAGGAGACAGAGGTTGAAAGTGGCTTGGCTTTGTTTGGTGACATGATGAGTTTATTATAAAAAAATACTGAAAGAAGGGAGAATAAGGCTGTATTAAAAAACAAACGAACAAACAAAATAAACCACTTATAAGTCATGTAGGAGTGGGATACAATCTTGATATTTATGCTCAGAGAGAGAACATGGTGAGTTTTTCCATGCAATGTAAGAAAACTGTAATAATATATGATGGAGTAGAGATGATCATAGAAAGATATCATTAATTAACCCCATTCTAATGCTGCATCATTTGAGAGGCATCAGCTATTCATGTGGAAAGACATCAAAGAATTGTAACCAATCATCATCAAACTTTGAGAGTTTTCTCTGTGCACAGCACTGTAATAAGAGTTCCTGTGGGAAAGGAAAGACATAAACCCTGAACTTAAATTGCCTGCAATTTCTTAAGCCAAGACAAGTAGGAAGAAATATTATAAGAAAGGAACACAAGATTGTATAGACTTCCTATGGTTGTATGTTTTTTTCTTTACTAGAAACTCGGCTTTAGATGTTGAGATGTTTCAGTCCCCACTTCATACAAGTGACATGCATTATAAGGAATTGCAAGTTATAGAAAATATAGGTGACTTCCATTTGTTTGCCAGTCTGTCAGATCACTCTCTACCTTCATTTACACTTCGTTTATATCTCTGCACACTGCCAAAGCCTTATCTTTGTGACACAACTGCCAAAAGGGTCATAGCAATAGAACTGCCACTATGTCTCTGCTGTGCACTCTGGAAAGCATTTTCACGATTTAATTTCAAGTGATGCTTTAAAAAACCAGTGAACAAGTCATTTATGTTCCCATTTCACACATGCAGAAATTGAGGTCCAAAGATTTTGCTAATAGTTGTCAAACTGGCTGATCATTAGAGTCTTTTAGGGAGCTTATAAAAAAGATTAAAATTCTGAGTTTCCACCCCAAAAGCCCAGTAAGTTTTTTTGTTATAAATCACCAGCCTTTGAAAAAACTTCTTTCCCCCTAGTACATGCACATCTTATTCTGGCAGAATTAAGAATTAAATGTCTATCTTCTTTCTCCTAACCTGACAGGAAGTTCTATGTCCCTAAAAGTCATTGTTGTAAAAGAGCTTTCTCCTATACTCTTCTTGTGATCTGGTTCATGGCACGTGATACCTCTTATGCTGCACCTTAAAGCCTAGACAAGGCGTGTTTGATGAGATTGCTACATGAGGGTATGAGTCTGTGCATATGGGTCTTATCAAACTACAAACCAGAAGGTCAAGGCCCATTGACCAGCTCTGAAGAGGACAGGACTTTTTTCAGTTTGTTGATATTTTGTTGAAAACAGATGAAGGAGAGAGTATTCCATAAGCTCAGGGCCACCATATAACCTCAGGCCCTCCCTACTGCCACAGGAACATGGGGGAAATTATACCTATCATCCACTGGCCGAACCGTGTGGTCTTTTCCTAATTCTGCCACCCAGGTGGGATGCGTTTTTGTAATTAGCATTATGCCGCAGTATAAGTTAGAGCAGTACTTCAAAAATCTTAACAATCGCGAGTCACCTGGGGATCTTTCTAAACTGCACATCCTGATTTGGTAAGTCTGCCCAGCCTGTGAGTCTGTGGCTCTCATAAGCGCCCAGGCAGTGCTGATGCTGCAGCTGGCAGACTGAGGACCACAGTTTACATCACACGCTGTTAAAATAGACCCTGATAGCCATTGCGGTGAAGGAGAAACAGTCACTCCTAAAGAACATTGACTGGAATCAGGAACCAATCAGAACAAAAGGGTAAACAGTTTTTGTGAGAAAAAAAATCCTTTACATGCTGTTTATTTAAATTTATAGTCAGATGAAAGTGTTTCTATGTCCCAGACTGACAGGGAGGGCTGTAGGAGTTATAAAATTTAAGCAGCTTTCCTATAACTATACAGCTGGGAGAAATAAGCATCCTAGCATCAACGGAAATCCATGCTTCAACACTCTCTTTTGCTGGATCCACACCATAAGTTACCATTACAGGATCGATAATGAAAAACCACTCTAGCATCCGGAAATAAAAAGGATGAGGGACCACCGGGGAATCAGAAAATGAGTTTTACTCTGAGAGTTAGTCTCTAAATGAACTGAAACAGAAGTATACAAAGTCACCTTAAGAAGACAGGAAACCTCCTAAACTAATAACACTTGACTCTAATCTAATTGGAGGAATTATCATATTTTAAGAGATCATATCGTAAGAGGATAGAAAAAGACAAGTTGCACAGACTAATTTTGACTCTGCTTAACTAACAGATCGAAAACCTTTTTCAAGACTGTGAAGAGTCTCAATTAGACAGCTTCTAAATTGTCGCGGTGAAGATGGATATATCAGTCTATCAGGATCTGATGTCATAAAACAGAGATGGCAAACCATGGCCCAAATCTGGCCAAACAAACTTTCCTTGAGTCACAGATATTTCCATTAAGCCACATGTTGTGTCTGCTTTCACAAGGCTGAGACAGAGTTGAATAGTAGTGGCAAGTACCATATTGTCCACAGTGCCTAAAATATTTATTATTTCGTCCTTTATAGGAAGTTTGCCAACCCCCACCATGAAATATTTCCATCAGATACCTAATTCCCTCTGCTCTGATTCAGTGCTTACTGGTGAAAATTTCTGATTATAGTTTGACTTCCCAGTTAGTATATCAACAAAGGAAAGTGTTGATATACTACTTGGCCACTTGTTTGTTATTTCTAGCTCTTTTGCATTCTAGGTGGGTTTTTAAAAAACATCTATCTCTGGGGGCCAGGTTAATATGAATCATTCCATGAGTGATAGTTCCATTCTAAATTTTCTTAAAAATAAATGAATGTTTCCTAAACCTATAGGACTACATGTTAGAAATACAGATTTTGGTGTGTTCCCTTTTCTTCTTGTTAAAGTTCATTTTTAATAATTCTTCTAGTGAAGATCTTTGGAAGTTAAATGCAAGCAGTGAGACTGGCTCTAATTTCTCTTCCCATCAGGAGTCCATTTAATTTTGTTATCCACCAGAGCAAAACTCCCCAATTCTACTGTTTGCTTCCACGGAAGAATCGAGCATTCCGTATCTTCAGTCTCATTCACTGCCTTGTGATTCTAATGAAACTCTGGTTCACAGAGGAGTTTGTTTTTAACTTGACTGTGCTTTTTAATATTTTTATTTATATTTTAAATTCATATATATTTGGTACAGAAAGGGATGGTCTTGTTACGAACATACCATGCCATCTTGACCAAAAACTACCTTTGCTGGTCTCCAAGAGGACTCTTTTATTTGGTCTAATTGACTGGATAGTTTATTAATTTGTTGTTCAACTAGCATTTATTGAGCACATATTATATTGTAGGTACTATGTTCAGCTTTGGAGATGCAGAGGTGATATTTATGTGCCTTTGTTGTCCTATGAAGTTCACACTTGGAGGTGAGCTGAACCATTTAACAGTCCACCCCTAAAATGTAGCAAAATTGCCAGATTAACAATTCCCAGCTCTGGTCCATAGCCTACAGTTATAAAACTAATTTCTCCCCTTCAGTTAAACTTATTTATCATCTAAATTATTCTAAGACTGTCCCCAATATGTATGTAGTTCCTCTGCAACACCACTGATAACATATCCACAAATTAATGCCTTGATAACCAACAAAAACAGTAATTTCAATACTGAAATTTTAAACCACCATGGTGTCTGTTAAGGAGGATATTTATATTTGCTTTTTTATTGCTCATTTATTGCAGTCTACAAATTTTAAGAAAGAACAGGTCCCAGCCTTGCAGTGCAGCATTCCATGAACAGATCTGGGTGAGCGGCTTCCCCTGGGTCAGCCCAGGCACTTCCTTCACATACTCTTTCTGGTTCAGACCCAATCACTACTCCACTGACTTCAGCTTCTAGCTTGGGAAACCCATTGAGCCTTCCCCCCTGCAATGCAGCTGGCAATTGTTGACCTGCAGAACATGGCCCCACAGCTATGAATCAGTAATTTCGTTTCCAGTGCACTTAGAGGGCCATTTACTTTGCAGTGCCATTCAGAACACTTAGCAAAGCTTTTCTACTTCAAGGAAAGCAGAAGCATGGTGAGACCTTAAGGGAAACATTAAGCTGAATCAAATGTGATCTCTTCTAGGATTTTTCTATGTAGAATAATGTAAAATCCTGAGTTCTTGAATCACAATTTAAAAATGAAATATATGAAATTACCACTCACCACATATTTTTACTGATATAAATAAGAACAACAGTGTATCTTTTAAATTAACCTTAATACCATCTAGTGGTCACTGAAAATTTTTGTCTCAGAAAATTAGTAAGAGCTTCAGAAATTAAGAGATTATTATTAATAATAACAATAACTGCTATTAAAAGACTTACTCAGCACTTACTTTGTTCCAGTCTGTGCTCAGCACTTTATGTGCATTAGCTCATTCTATCATTGCAACAACTTTAATAGGTAGGTTTTAATAGTTCCATTACACAGATGAGGAAATTAAGGCTTAATGGGATTGAATAACATGCCATCTTCAGAGGTATGATAAATATACATGTGGCATTCAGACCTAGAGAGTCTAGTCCATTACCTTTACACTCAACCAGAAAGCTGCACTACTATTAAACCATAAAAGAATGTGATTAGTAGACAAAAACACACACACAAATACTTACACATTTACACACAGATCCTAATGTTTGAAAAAAGGCACAGCCCTCACTTTTCCACTCCATCACAACTCCCATCATGTATCAATTCCCAGATTTTCTCCTTCAAGGATGATTTCAATTGCTTTGGCACTTTTACACATTTGAAATTCACATCTGGCATCTCTAAATTGTGATGGACTCATTCATTCATGCAACAAATACTTATTGAATTCTTATACATGAAACAGGGAAGGCCAGTGCTGGGAATACTGTAGGGAAACAAACAGTCTCTCCCCTCATGGAGATTTAAGTATAGCAGGACAATAGCTAAACATAAATTACACAGATCATAATAGAATCACATAATGAAAAATGCTCCCAAGAGAAACACAGGGTGTTGGCAGGATGTTTGACCTGCCTCTGGGGCCTGAACAATGAAAGAGATGGGTAGGCAAGAAGGTTTCCCTAAAGGAATGACTTCTACCCTGCAAGGGTGGTAGTGAGAGTTAGCTGGGTGCGGAGAGATACGGCAAAGAGCATTCCAGGCGAAAGCCAAAGCTTAGCCAACACCAGATTGGCTCTCAGAGGCTGCTAAAAAGCTGGCAGTTCTTACTGGGATCCTCATAGGAAGTTCAACACCTATTGCCTAGAGTCTGAATTATTTTGGGTATATTTTGTTTCAAAGCAATATAGAGTGTTCACCTGAAGCACTCAGAGCTTTTAGCACATATTTTCAGGTGGCTGGAAAAATTACACTAATTATGCATGTGGCAACACCCTATTTTCAGAATTTGCTAAAAGGAAACTATTTTAGTTTCCTAAGCTGCTCAAGAAAATATCATGACATGGTTCAGCTTAAACCATGGGAATTTATTTACTCACAATTTGGAGGCTGAGAAAGTTTTCAAATCAAGGCATCATCAGTGTGATGCTTTCTTCACAAAGACCTGCTGCCGGCGCTCTGAGGCTCTTCTGTCATGTGGTGAAGCAGATGGTACATCTTCTGGTCTCTCCCTTCTCTTCCAGGCTGCGTTGATTTCAGCCTTTTATTTCTGTTCTCTCTCTCTGAGACTGAATTTCATTCTCTTACAAAGGACTCTAGTAATAGGATTAAGGTCCATTCTAATGGCGGTGGGTCACACCTTAACTGAAGTAACCTCATCAAAAGATCCTACCTTCAATGGATTCACACCCACAGGAGTGGATTAAATTCAAGAATATGTTTTCTGGGGTATATACAGCTTAAAACCACCACAGAAGGATCTGAAGAGGATGTGACAAAGATGGGCATGGAGTTTTGAGGTTAGCAATAGGGGAAAGAAGAGGATGGCTCTAAGACAGCATAAGTGACCTAAACAAGGATTTCTAAAATTCTAGTGTGCTCCCTGGAAGCTTTCTCGGGGCATCCCATGTGTAGAGAAAGAGGACATAAATGTGAATAATCTGTTCTGGCTTCACAATGGAAAGGTGAGATCAGCCAGTGTAAGCAGATGGTAGAGAGAGGGATAATCAGATTTCCTAATAGCAGGTCTTGTGGCACAGGAATTGGGCCCCTGCCTTTGATGCCATGGTCCTGTGATTCTGAGAGAGAATGGAGCCATAGAAGCAGGTTCAAACTTGGATCCTCTTGGAAAATGCCCAGGCTCTGGGAAAGGCAGAAAGCCTACTCTTCCACCTCTAAAACATGGGGATTATTGCCTCTGGTCACTCAAGACCTACTACCTGGTCAAGAGCAAGACCCATAGGAGGCTTCCTCATTCAGAGCCTGGTGGCTTGGCTACCCTCCAGCTCTGCCTCTGGACATTTGATCATGCAGCTTCTTTGCCCTCTAATGCAAGCCCTCTGGGTAAGACCACACTCGTGCCCTCTTACTCTTAGTCTGCTGTCTTATAACTTCAACATTGGCAGAGACTCAGTCCTCTGTTTGCCTCAGAGAAATCATAAATCCAGGAACCTTAAAGCTAGAGAATCTGAACTGTCTCTCCCTTTAAGAACTAGGAGTCAATAGGTTCCCCAGTATCTCTCCTAAGAGAGAAAATATATATGGCCCTATCCCCACTCAGACCTACCACCCTAAGCAGGCTTTTTGGGATATATTCCATGTCTGGATTTATACATGTTTCCAATTTGCTTGGGAGTCATTTTCCCATATACCTGTTTCCAACTAATTTTCTGGAAATCCTCAATGACATAGAAGATATGTCTATGAGATATGAGATATGGTTCACATGTTTTTCAATAACTGCAAAGAAAGTGTTCATGCAACAGCTCTCTCCAAAGCATTTTAAACCATTTTTTTAACCTACAGCTACCTGAACAGCAAATAGGATAGAGGGTAACTTCCAACACTGTGTGCCCCTGCAGAATCTCAACAGTTAGTCTATATACAATTCAGGAACTCCGAGTTATTTTGCCATATATGAAATTAGTATAAAAGACCACATTTAAACTACAATTTTTAATACTTTGAACAAATCATTTCCATAAAATACTAAAACTATGATACTGAAACTCTTTTAGAGACATAATGGTGACTATGCTGATTGAAGTTTCCATTGGTACTTATAAATAATTCCAGTGACTCTTTAATAGGATTTTAAAGTCTGTTTTGAGATTATGAAAGTAATACTTATAGCAGCTAATACAAAAAAAACATGGGAGGAACAGTGAACAAAAGTTGAAAATACAAACAAACTAATATTAATGTCCCTTAACCCAGAGATAAACATTAATACCCAATGCTTCCTTCCAGTCTTTTTCTATGGATATTTTACTAAAATTAGCTTGTATAGACAATTTTGTAACTTAATTTATTCACTTAACATAATAATTTTCTTTTGTTCTTATAAATTTGCTGTTAGCATTACCTTAATATCTGGATAATATTTCCATAGGTAGCTTATAGTGGTTTACTTAACTCATTTCCCTTTTGTTAAACACATGGGATTTTTTCCAATGTTCAACATATAATACTAAATAATGTATGCATAATAAAATAGCCTATAACACATGTACAATAAATAATACATTACACAGGATTGTGTCTTTAAAACATGGTTTATCAACCAGGACAGAATTTGGTAAACAGTAGACAATATTGTCAAGTGATTAAGTAACTGAATCCGTTTATTGGTATGTTTGAAGGAAATTTAGGAAAGCAGCAATACAAACTACAAAGGCAATAACTTGGTAAACCCCAACCAAAACCATTCCAGCCAATCCTAAAGAATACTTAGGGCAGATAGTCACAGACCAAGAAACAGGATCCTCCAAAGGGTTTCATTTGTAGACTTCAACAGTGAGGAAGCTGCCAAAGCTGCCAAGGAGGCCATGGAAGATGGTGAAATTGATGCAAACAAAGTTACTTTGGACTGGACCAAGCCCAAGGGGAAAGGTAGCTTTGTGGGTTGTGGTGGAGGCAGATGAGGATTTTGAGGCTGAGTTGGTGGCAGAGGCTGGGGAGGTTTTGGAGGGTGAGGAGGCAGAGGAAGGGGCAGAGGAGGAGGAGGAGAACACAAGCCACAAGGAAAGAAGACAAAATTGAATAGTTTCTTCTGTCCCTGTCTGTCTATCCCTCTTCTATTTGAAAGAAAGGACTCTGGGGTTTTTACTCTGTTACCTGATCAATGGCAGAGCCTTCTGAGGACATTCCTTCTGAGGATACAGTCCTATGGTCCATTTGGAAATAATGTATAGATAAAATTTCAAGGGAGATGCCCTGTTGGTTTTGACTGGGTAGTCATATAAACTTTTAAAAGAGATGAGTGATACAGCTAACCCTTATCTGTAAGTTTTGCATTTATATTAAGTTTCATCACATGTACAAAACCATTTTTTCCCTATGAATAGATTTCTGCACTGGGTGGTTGTAAAGGAAAGCAGAATGTTTTATCATGATTTTTGCTTCAGTGATTTTGGGAAAAATTAAAAGTCCTAAACTCTGAAAAAAAAAAAGAAGAAGAAAAAGAATACTTAGGGCAATATATAAGATTCTACAAACGTTCCATGCACTAGGGTAACTTCCCAGAAACCTACAACCTCCAGATTGGTCCCTGGACCAGATAAGTCCTGAAACCTAGAGGGACCAGCCTCTCCAGAACATCAACTAGTTCCATCCCCCATTCCATATTATTAACAGCTCCTTCCAACATGAAAAAGTTAGAGTGCACGTAGCTCAAACAGCACTAAAGAATGGGAGAAAGATCAAAGATGATGGTGGAGTTATACAGAGAAGGTCAGGTTTAACAAATAATTATGAGTGCTGAATCAGTACACTGATATTTCTTTTAATTTCCACCCAGTATCTTAGAGTAACTAGAAATAAGAACCTAAAATTGTGCAATTGCAACCCATACCAAACTCTGAAATCTGTTCTACAACTGACTGTTGCGATGTGCTTTGAAATTTATTGCTTTCTTGTACATATGCTATTTTTCACAAAAAAAGAAAAAAGAGAAAGAAGAGTATAATAGATAAGATAGGATTTAACAAATGAATATGACTGCTGAATCAATATATTGATATTTCTTTTGGTCTCAAGAGTCTTGGAGCAATTAGAAAAAATGAAAAATCGTGGAACTGTAACCCATACCAAACTTTAAAATCTGCCGTATAACTACTTAATTTGTACTTGGAAATTTATTGCTTTTTTGTATATATGTTATTTTTCACAATAAAAAAAATAGGATGGTGCGATGGTGGCTCAGTGGCAGAATTCTCGCCTGCCATGCTGGAGATCCGGGTTCAATTTCTGGTGCCTGCCCATGCCAAAAAAAACAAAACAAAAACAAAAGTTAAAAAAAAATTACAAAGGCAAAATCACTGCTCATGAACATTTACCTCTTCCCTCTATCACCTCTGGCCTTCCTTGAATTATTAGTTTCTGCCTCAATTTTAAGACAAATTACAGTAAAAGTTAATGAATATATTGGAGAATATCAGCAAGGCATCCTAAAATCCTGCTCGTGAAATGATGTGTCACGTTAACAGATATGGGCTTAATCTTAATCACTAGTGCTGCCTAGTTGACACTAACTTTACACACACATACACACAGAGGAGTTATAAGTGGTATACCTTGACTTTTTTAATTGGAGCATGCCTTATTGCTTTCCAAGCTAATATTGTTGCATTGCCATTTAAGAGTCAATTTCCATCTCTTTGACATCAGATATTTCCTTGATGTAGAAGCAAATTGGGGCTGCAACTTTTCTTATTCTAATTGGGTACTCTTTAGTAGGAATATGCCCATTTTCCAGATGTTAGGACTTTTGGACAGAGCTTCACAGAGAGGCATTGACAAAAGGCAGGAAATTACATCCATTGTGCCATGAGAAGGACAGTGTGAGAGGAAAGGTGAAGCTCTGATCTGTGATGATGGGCTTACCAGACCCTCAACAATCTTTCACTTCATGGCCAAGAGCTGAAAAGGGTAACTATGTAGACTGGTTCAAAGTGAACAAAAAAATGGATGACACTGAAACTGAATCTCGTGGAAGCAGGAAAGGATTGGGTTTAAGACTGACGTTTCAGAGTCAAACTTACCAGGTTTGATTCCTGGCTCAATGATATACTATATATGCCTTTGGCCAAGTAAGTTATTTAACTTTCTTTAAGCAGTTAACCTTTTCTTTTTATACATAGAGAAAAATGGGGATAATGATAGTGCCAATCGTATAAATAATTGAGAAGATTAAAAGAAATAATCTACATAAAGCTCCTAGCACAGTGTCTGGCACATGGAAAAGATCCAATGATGCACTACTATTATTATTGTTATTATTAGTATAACTATTATTAATTTGCATAAATGAGATAAATGTTTTACTTCCATTAGATCAACTTACGAGGAATATATTCCTCAAATATCCCTTACTCCCCTTTAATACTCTTTCAGGAATCTGCTGTCTTGCTACCAATCTATATTTGAAATGCTTAGCTTGTTGGAGGAATAGGAAAGATAGGTAATGAATACCTTGGAATTGCCTCCATTTAAAGAAATATTTCCTTTTATTCATCCTTAAGTTCCATGACAACAGTAACCATGCCTGCCTTATCACCAGCTACAAGTACGTTGCCTGGCACAAAAATACAATATTTTTAAGTGGGTATATAGACCTAAAACAGCTCCTAAGTTTGGCAAGTGACTAGTTCTGAACTCTACTCAAATGAACATATGTTCTATTTTTTTTCTAGAAGTCACGAGAATGAAAATTTTTAGTCAGCTTTGCCTTTACCTCAGATATGCCAGTCTCCTGGGCAAACACAAAGGTAGTCTTGACTTTTTTGACTAAAACAAAACAAAACAAAACAAAAAACCACCCTGTGTTAATCTCAGAGAACACAGTAGGCCTATCATACTGCTCACAAATTGTTTCTAACTCTTCAGAAAAAGGGTTACTCAGCAATTTTGGAAGTTGCCAACTTAGAAAACAATTCTCACTCCGTGCAAACAGGAGACAGCATTTGAAAATTGAACTTTTAGTAAATTCGCCATTCTCTGAGTCTTATTCAACTTCTATATTCATTGATCGCACCAAGAATATATAGAATTCATGAGTCATGGTTGGGTATTACTTCAAAGCATTAAAAAATGAATTCATGGCATTGTACTTATAGCAACAGGCCAATCCGATTTGCTGTCCACAATGCCTACCCCACCTCCCATAGCCAAGCAACCTCCTCTTTCCTCACAAATCCTTCATCCTCCTTTTTGTTTTTTCAGAATGCCCCAGGCCAGAGACATTGAAGGTAATATTCAGTGTCTACTCTAAGATTTTGCCTGCCTTCCATGAATTCTGAAATAGATCTCTGTGACAATGTTAAAGATTTCTTATCTCTAGGGTAACTGTACTTCCTAGTTAACTTAGGGCGATCCCACTGCATGCCAGTTATCCTGGAATTCCATTTAGCTTAGCATTTGTGCCAGATTTTTTTTTTCATTTCTAATGAAGTATTAGTAATAGTTGCTTTGAAATAAGCCTGGATGAGTTTAGTAGAGCCTTCACTAGTGTTCTAGCTTCTGCATGGCCACATGCTCTCATCTAATAGTTTGTGAGATGTATTTGCAGGAAACAGACCTATCACTCTAACTTGTGGTCACATCTGGAAAGTAGCCAGCCATCACACTTTCTCTTTTCCTGAGCCAATCTAAACCCTTCCAAGACTAGTACCCTGGGAGCTAAATGAAGCACATCTATTTGTTCTGGTTTCAGGCAGTGGTACTCCATGTATTGAGTGCCAAAACCTTCACTTTTTAAAGGTTTTGGAAAATTGTCATTATTGGAAAACAGAGTTTGTAAATAGAAAGACATTTAAATTTACCCATGTAAAAGAAAGAAACCAAACATTTTAAGTAATGGGTCAAATGGTATAGATTTATTTTTGAAAGTCTATATTTCTACCTTGGAATATCTTGATTTAGGGGAAGAAAATGGAGCCTCAGGGAGAAGAGAGGAAACAGCTTACATACCAAAGATAGCTAATAAAATAGCATCGAATTCTTAAAAGCAATCCATTTCTGCGGCAAAATAATTTTCAGCTTTGAATTTTAAGCCCAGCAAAACTATCAGTTAAATAGGGGACAGAATAAAGACCCTTTAAGACAAAAAAGTGCCTAAGAAGTTTACCTTCCATTCACCTTCCTAAGGAAGCTATTGAAAAATGTTCCTTATCAAAATGAGGGCACGAACCAAGAAAGAGGAAGACAAGAGATCCAGAAAATAGGGAATTCAATATAGAGGAGGCCAAAGGAAATCCTAGGATGAGAATCAAGATAGACCCAGAACAATGTGGGTAGTTGGTCTCCAAAGCAAATAGTCCATATTGAATAAGGAAGGGGGCTTCAAAGGGGTATATGTCACAAGAAAAATAAAAGGTGGTGCAGGGGGGGAAGAGCCAAAAGATAATGTAATCTGTTGCCCATATTGTCAGATATTCATTTTTTTCATTATTAGAGAAATTGTAGGTCTACAGAACAATCATGCATAAAAATATAGGATTCTCATATAGCACTCCATTATCAACACATTGCATTGGTATGATACTTCTGTTACAACTGAAGAAAGTGCAATTTTATCATTGATTGTTAGATACTATTTTAAGGAGTTTGAAGTTGTTTAGTTAGGTAGAATAAAAATAAGCATTAAAAAAGGAGGTATTTATTAACTTGGAAAAAGAAGTTGAGCAAGAAAGGAAACGTAATCACAATACACTAAATTTTTCGCCTCCAGTTGTGATATAAGCATAGTGGGGATTTAGCAGAATTGTGTGTATCCTTAGATGTATGTCTGTGTGTGTGTGTGTGCGTGTGCGTGTGCGCACGTGGCGCCTGTGTGTGTGTAGGGGGTCTAACCTTTTAAAATTCTTATTCCTTTTTAGAGTCTAGAAAAGCCATAATGTTTAAACTCAAGAAGTAAAAGAAAATGAAAACATTAACAGATTGTTCAGCAGTATGGAGGACAGAAGAAACTACTAAAACAGTTAATAGTGGCTGTGTCTGGGTGGCACAAATAGATGAGGAAGAGAAAAAAGAAGTAGGTGACTGCTCTGGGCCCTGGGATACTTTTTTATTCTAAAAAATATGCATATGTATTGCTTTGAAGAAGAAATTAGCACACCTTCAATTTCTTCTCCTTGTATCCCTAACCCTTTTTCAACTATTCATGGTGAAGTCATGCACAGGCCTAGGAAGAGAGGGTGCGAAGAGGTTGGATAAAAAGGAATTTGGGGGCGGCTGCCGTGGCTCAGCAGGCAGAGCTCAGACCTGCCGTGCTGGAGGTCTGGAGCTCGATCCCTGGTGTCTCCTGCCCATATGCAAATTTAAAAAAAAAAAAAAGGAATTTGGGAGGGTGCATGGGTGGTTCAGTGGTAGAATGCTTCCCTTACATGCAGGAGACCTGGCTTCTAGTTGCAGTTCATGCACCAGAGGGAAAAAAAAAAAGGAAATTGGGGTGGCTCTGAGGACAAAGATAGGAGGAAGGCAATGTTCTCCACATTTGCTTGAGGCCAACCCCGCAGAGAATAGTATGAGAAAATTCCTACTCAGACTCCTGGACATTCATCAATAGTGGCTTTCATAAGTCTCAAGGCACTTCTGTCAGAATTTCTTCTGCAAGTGATCTGGAAGAGTGAACAAATATCTTGGCAGGCTCTGGCATTTGATATTTGTTTTCATATAAGTCTTCAGTTTGATTAGGCACTCTCTTTTTTTGATGGTAACTTCCTGCCTTTGTAACCATCTTCAGTTTCTGTGTGTCCAGGACTCAGAGGGCAGATGTTAGAAGTCTAGTGAATATGATGTGAGTGTATAGCTGGGTGCCTGTGTCTGTAGTGAGGCTGTCATCCCTCTTATATCATTCCTGTGCTTTATGCATTTTAATTTTGTCAATGATTCTTCATCAGCATTTAATCACAGGTAATAAGGGGGAAGAAGCTCCAAAATGCTTAAGTAAAAATCAGTCCAATTATTCTATATTCCCATGTCTAGGAGACTCCATTCCATTCAATTAACATGACATTTAATGAGTGTTAGCTAAGTGCTGTGAGGAAGTAAAAAACCACAGGCAAGAATCAGACTTACGGGCCACAGTGGCTCAGCAAGCAGGATTCTCACCTGCCATGCCAGAGGCCTGTGTTCAGTTCCCGGTGCCTGCCCATGCAAAACAAAACAAAACAAAAACAAAAGAATCAGACTGCTTTCAGTTTTCTGAGGATTGACCACCTAACCAGACAGACACATGAATAGAAATGTCTCTAGCTTCTGAAGACTCTTAAGTGCTATGGGAGTGCAGGAGAGGGTCAGGGGAAAAGTAATTCTGACCAAAAGCTCTAGATGGGATTTGAGCTGGGCCTTGAAGAATAGGTAGAGTTTCTCAATGGATATGAGTTGAATGGAATTCAAGAGGAGGGTATAATTGGGCAAAGACATGTGTAATGTAGAACGTATTTGAGGAATAAGAAATGGGAGGACGTTCTTGGACCACAGGCTATGGGGGAGCATGTGGATGTACATTGAAGGCAGTGAAAAGCTGAAATAGGAACTTTCTATGGAGGAAAGCTAATGACTTCAGTCCCCTATTCATTAAAATTTTCTGTAGTATTGAAATGTTATTGCCTGGGAGATTGAAATAATGTCCACAACAGAAATGAGATGATTGGGGTGAGGAAGTGGTTTAGAATTCAATTTTGGTTATGTTGATTTTGAAAGTATGATGGTAATTTAAATGCATGGACCTCCACTAATGATTGTAAATGTGACAGAGGAGCAGCTCAGAAGGCAGGATTAGATTTAGAGATTAAACAATCTACCAAACAGAGAAGAGCTAGAGAGGAGAGTGTTTGCAGATTTGCAGGAAGCCTGGTATGGAGGGTGTTGGAATTGGTGGGTGATCATCTATTAAAATCCATTCCAGCACAGCTGGGGGAGGACTTGCTATTTAGTTTAGCAATTAAGAGTGAAGTTTGAAAACAAAAATGATTGCGGGCAGAAGCAAGGCATCAAAGAGAGGATGGAAGGAAAGGAGAAAAAAAAAACAGTATAAACCTCTTGCTTAAGGAAAGATAAAGTCGGTGGAAACTAGACTAGATAATTAGACCCTTGTTTAACTGGGTTAATTACAATAAGCCTGTGGATTTAACAACACCTGTCAGCAAACAAACACACAGCTGCATCTTCCTGTGGTATATATAAATATTTCTATTGTATCTGTATCTTCTTATTTCATTGCATTCTTAATGATTTTGCTTGACACCATCCATTTCTTTTAGAAGAATTGAGAGTATACAATTTGGAAAATTAATTTAATTATTTCCTCTTTTACTAATTCCCATTATTTGGCAATTTCATATTATTCAAACCAACTAAAAGGGAGTGAGAAATTATTTTGTTACCAGTATTTAAGAGCACTATAGGCACAGTGAAAACTCTGCAGACTTGAGATATGTTTTCTGGTTTTGTGGTCTAACCATCATTTTTACCATGGCCAGTATAGCGTATCTGGTGTGATACAGTTAGGATGCAAAGAGGGGAGTGAGTTAAGAGCACAGGGAGCAAGGAGCAAGGGTTAGAAGAGGACGTCACAAAGGAAATGAGGTTGGAGCACTTCAGGAGAGCCTCACAGTCCATCCTAAGGACTTCAGCTGTTATTCTGAATGAAATGGTACATAGTCACATATCTTATTGAGCTTCTTAGCTATAGCTGCCTCTCATGTCACATCACTGATATCTTTCTGAAGATTTTTTCAATATAGCTTTATTATTTTTGCTTTTATAAAATTGCCTGCTATCTTTTTGAAAGTTGCATATGGTAAGTAAATTAGAAATTGTCAGCATTTCCAAATGACTTTATTTTTTTGTAGTAGCAACTGTAATAGTTTTAATTGAGAAAATATTCTGTCTGTAGATACTGGGATATCTGTTAAGAGTAAATTCTGCTAAATGGTGATGTCCTCCATTCTAATTGTCTTCATATTGAAATTTATATGTATTTTGCCTAAATACTTTCACAGGTTTATGTTTTTGCCTCCATTCAAACTACTTTTTTTTTTTTTACAAATATTACAAGTCACAACTTGTCAAATAAATTGGCTTCATGATTCTTTTGAACATATTGCCACATTTAGATGCTGCAAAATTATAGACCTTCTCCATTTCATTTAATGACAGTAAAGACTTTAACTTTACTCTGTTCAGCTACATTTTCCTTTATTTGTCAACTAATAATGTTATGCAATAATTCTGTGCCAAAATTATATTATTTTAATGGTTTCCTTATGATTTTAGTATCATAAATTTTATTAGGTGAAATCTTAAAGGGTAATCCCTTTAATTAAAAAAGCGATATAAAAAACAGAACTTCTGTGATTGAAGCCTATAGCTGCTGTTTTGCTTCAAGTGAGTGAAAAATGAAATGTTCAACACAACAAAGCAAATAGAATGAACATGTCAGATATTAGAAAATGAAATTCAGCCAAATATTAAACATTGATGGCATTTTTTTTGCAGAAATCTTAGTGTATATGCAAAAAAAAAAAAGGCTGTGTTCTATAGACAGTGCATTCCATGTGCCTAGAGGGGTGGGAAAGGGCTGAGGAATTACAGAGTCTGAGAGCGGTGGTGGGAAAAATTTGTTCTGTTTGTGTTTTCCTGTTTTGATCCAGAAATACCTCATGATTTTAAAGTTATCTCCTTTCAGATCATTTCTGCATGTATCAGTTCTCACAAACCATTTACTGAAAAGCTGTCATATGCCAATACAGTCAGCATTCATCTTCATGCTTATAGGGTAGGTGAGTTGGAAGAAATCAAGGTCACCAAGAGAGTGAGGCAAGGCTGGCATGCAACCTACACTCCACGAGGCCCATGGATCAGCCAATAGTCTTCAGCATGTTTGCATTTGACAAAATTGTAAAGATGAGCATGAGATCATGGCATTAAGACGTGATCCAACTGTGGCATAGGGAGGAGACATTGTACCAGTGAAGCTTAAGATTGGAAGGGAACCTTTAAAATATGCCAAAAGTGATTCAGAGAAGCTGAGTAAGTCTCCACAGGTATGCAGAACCAACATGAAAAGAAAGGAAAATATTAGTGAGTATATTAACATGAAGCCCAGGCTAATGGGAACTTTTAGCATACAAGTAGGAAATTGACAAGAAAAAAGGAAAGAAAGGGCAGTAATCATGTGGCAGGTTTGGGAACAGCGTGTATCTAGTTAAGAAGGCGGCATCTCCAATTGTTGATATATTATTTGTTATGCCTGCCAAGACGTCCATTTTAGCGATTCTAGCCCGTTTGTCTCCTCAAAAGAAAACAAGAGTAGGAAATACAGTACCTAAAGTCTGCATAAAACGTGCATATTTTAACCTAGATTTATGTGGCTCTCAAAGACTTCTCCCCCCATCATCTGTTTTTGCTGTCTTCTCTCAGTCCCATCCCCCTTCTTCCAGGTGATGTTAAAGCTGTCCAGGTCTTAGGGTCAGAGGATGAAAGGATCATTATTCAGAGATAAGTGGACTGCCTGCTGCAAACCTTATGCTCTATCCCAAGAAAATCCCACTTATCCACTGGAGAGCTCTTTGTATCTTCAGCATTTACTTAAGAATATAGGCTTTTGTAGATATTTTTGCACTTGGGGCCCTCCCCCATGCTCAGCATCGTAATATTGAGAGGAAAATGCCTGGAAATCATGCAGTCTAGCCAGGAGAGTTCCTACACATTTGGTACATACATGCACACTTGCAGCCTACTGATTGTCTATTGCAGAATGGCAGGCAGCAGCAGCATCTCCAAATCCCCAGTGCTCAGCTGGTAAACCTGAACTGACATGACCTAATTCTATTGACATGACACACATTTAGCTAGTGCCCCAGTGATGAAAGTCTTTGCCATAAATGTACACTAAGATGTGGATGCTGTTTATACATACAAGCTGATACTAGATGGAGAAGAAGCAGATTCATCTCTCATACTTCCTGTTCTATTAGTTAATAGCTTAGGGTTTCAGAATTCAGGAGGCAAAAGACCACCCCAGTTGCAAACAAAGTCAGTTTTATTCCCCACCCTGCCTATCCATGAGGAAAGACCAAAGAAAAGGAAGACTCCTCTGGAGGGAGAGTTGAGGTGAATATGGAGGTTTATTTCTATAGCAGACATAATCATATTTTTTAATTTAGTGTGTGTGGGGGGGAGAAGTAGAGTAAAACATGACAGATCAAGGTGGTCACCAAGAAAATATTTAAAAACAAAAGTTGACCTTCATTTAAACATTATCTCCTTAAATTGGGAATATGTGTGGCCTTCTGAATACCTCTGAAGCCTCACTCAGATTTTTTTTCTCTTGAGGAGTCCATGTTCCACAATCCATCACAATTCTGAGTCATGCTGGCAGTTTTTACTTGAAACCAATTATAATAGGCTCTGACAGAAATATTACTTTCAGTAGGTCCAGACAGCTTTCAAATTCTGCAAAATAACTCTTGAAAATTAAAACAATAGAGCAGAATAATCTGACATATTCTGTTCTTTTTTTCCTGGTTTATTCAAAGTGCTTATATCAGGTAAGGCTCTACTCAAAATTTGTTATATTTTAATATTTTTTTCTAGAAATGCTCAATCACTAGACTGAGTCCAAATTAGCCAGGTAAACTAAAGAAAAAAGGTGAAGACATTTTCTTCTCAGTAACCCAAAGTTGTAGAGGAAACTGAGACAAAATCCCTTTTGAAGAAAAAATATATATATATTTTATATATACATATTTTAATATATTTTATATATTTAAAAACTGTGAACAAGTTTTTAGATCATATCCCATTTTGATTTGCCTGTACAAACACAGCCATAGGATTTTAATGACATTTTTTAAAAACTGCATTTCTCTGAGCTTTATAAAACTTATCATTTTCTAATAAGAAGCTAAGGAATCAGAGACTCCATCAGTGAAACTGCCTGGTCAGGCCCTGTGAAGCTCAGCAACACGCACACAAATACCAGCCCCAACAAATTGGCAAGATAGCTCAAAAGTCTAAAAAATACTCAGAAAATCTTCATAGAAAAGTAAATCTTAAGTTATATACACAAGGATATTCAGTGAACATTTTTATTAATGGCAAAACTTAGAAACTTCCTAAATGTCAAATAATAGAAGATTATTAAATAAAGTATGGAAAAAGCATACAATGGAACAAGCCATTACAAATAATGAAAGAATAGATTATACTTATTGTTACTAAGTAAAAAAAAACAGTTACACTTCAGGATGATTAGTATATGAGTTTTTAAACACATTCACATGGAAGGCATCTGAAGAATATACATTAAAATTAATATGATTGTACATACAAAATAGAATGATAAGTAATTTCTTTTCCTTTTTGCTATTCTGCATTTTCCATTTTTCTGCAATAACTATAGATTTCTTACATAATAAATTTTAATATTTACAAGAGATTGCCAATATCAATGAACAGAATAGCTGGTTTCCTTAGAGAAGTTGTAAGAAATGACTCTTCATTTCAGTGAATGAAAACTAAATGGATTCCTATAAGGAAAAAACTTTCCTTTGGCCAGGTTCTCTAAAAAGCAGAACAGTTTGTGGGAAACATCAATAGAGCTAATGAAGACCACTGAACACTTTATACATTGGCCATTTATTAAATGGCTCATTGGCTGATTTATTCAAACACTGAAACAGCAGCAGTTGAGAGATGCCAGCAGAGGGCTGAAGGCTTTGTGGTGGTGGTACTGGTGTCTTCTAGGGGGGCCAGCTGGCTTCTGGGGCAGTATTATTCTGGATAGGGCCCACATCAGCTCAGCATAGTCTAGGGAATGCTTCTTGGCTTAGCAAATCCCAAAGCTTGCTTTTTTTAATAATACCCTGAAGTGATCCAACCCTGTCAAGAGTTCTGTTTAGTACAATTTACACCAAACTACAAGAGACAAAGACAGATAATTGATTGATTTATAACAAGAAACTCAGTCAAGCAGAGCAGAATGCTGCCATCATTAGAATAGCTCAGGCTTTTCCTCTGGATACACTATGGGAGAGCTAGTGATAGGGTCAGACAAGGGTTTTGGAAAGAGCATTCCAACAGCTATTCAGGATAAATTAGACACGTCTATACGTCTCAATTTTCCCAGGATGGTCCTTTTGGATGCCTGCTTCTGAATGTAATGTTTAATAATAACACCCTGCTTCATTCTCGGAAGTGTTTTGCTTTGGTTGGTAAGTTATATATTAGTCTAATTAGAAAAGATAGTAGGGAGAACGGAGAAATGAGTTTTTGGAATACATGAAAAATCCAGGAAAGAAACAATGAGAGCCAAAATATGTACGGCAGAAAAGAGATTAGAGAGATTGAGATGAAGCAAAGTCTAGGTGGTAGAATCTGTATGGTTCTGATGAATAATTACATAAGAGGAATGAACAAAGAGTAAGATTTGATTTCAACATGGCTGCCTTGGAAAATTGGTGTCTGCTGATGATTCCATTAACAAATGAGAGAAGAAAGTTTGATAAGAAAGAATCTGAGTTTAGTTTTGAAATTGTTGGATTTGGCATACCTATGGGATATGCAGGAACAGATTCCTAACAGGCAGCCAAAACAGCTGTCCTGAGCTCAGAAGGAAGGGTCAGGCCATATATGGTTTAGAATCATGTAAGATGTGACATCCATATATAGTCCAGAACTAGCAAAAGGGTGTACACTTGAATACAGGACTAGAAACCTGGGTGAGTAGAAGGACCCTTAGAGAGAAACAGCAGTAATTGAAGAAGAGATAAATGAAAAAAATGAAAGAATATTAAACATACAGCAAAAGGATATTAAGTTAATTATGAATATGTATTGATTACCAAATACATGCCAAAGTCTATGCACTTTACTCATACTGCCTCGGTTTATTACACAACAATCCTTTAATGAAGGTGGTTTTGTTTTGTTTTGTTTCATTTTGTTTTTCTTACAAGGAGACAGACACAAAGAAAAGGGACTTGCTCAGTAAGTAATTCATGCAGGGTGGTCTAGTCCTAAACCCAGGCTCTTCACTCCCTCTACCATCTCCCATAGGGGACCTCATTGAGCCTAATTAACACTCCCTGGGTCTTAGCAGAAGGGATAAACCACACTGTACAACTTTGCCAATGTTTTCCTGCAAAAGGTAAAGTGAAGAAATAGTTGGAGCAACCAGAGAAGTAGGGCTGGTGCTAGTGGAAAGGAGAGAGAATTCAATTTAGATAGAGCTCGAAGGAATTTTTGCTATTTATAAGATGAAGTCTTCTCTGCAGTTCTAGAAAGTTTGAAGGCTGTGTACCCTGAGACCACTTGTGCCACTTGGGAAACAGAATAAAGCATCAAAAGTTTCCATTAAGGGAAAAGAGTTTTTCAGCCTGAGATCATCCAGGAATCTGAAGATTCCATGTTCAATCTAACCACAATAATGGGTATTTATATTTTATAGTTTTTTCTGTTCAGTTTTTTGCTATAACTTTGTGGGGTCTGCAGTCATGCATTCTGATACCATCAAGAGGGCTAATAGAGGAAATGTTACTGTTAGAAAGGGTGTCATACTTGAAAGAGAAGAAACGCCCACCCAATTGTGGAGAAGAAAAGAATGTATTCACGATCTTGCAAGAGTGCCTAGTCAAATTTGAGCAATATAAAGCAGTGATATTTATCTCCTAAGCTTAACCTGCACGTCCCTCTCCTGTTTCTCTGCTGAGTGGATACTCCAGAGGTTACAGCCTATCTGGATAGTCTAACTAATTCAAATTTCCTGCTGAAGGTTCCCTCTTTTGATTATGTTTCACATTTCAATGACCCTGGCCGTTACTTATTTCTACCTATTTTGTTTCTACCTATCTGGCGGTGATTCTAGGCTTGTGTCAGAAGCCCTCTCCTTGCCTGCCTGTAAGACCAGTTTGAGCTGTCCTGCAGCCCCTTTCCTGCACCATCTTGTGTGAAAGCTAAACTTAATTTTCCTACACTACCCAGCAATAGCGCAACATAACTATTTAATTGTGGGAACCCATTAAAAACTGCATGGTTGATTGTCCTATGTATAAGAAGCTGAAGGTATGCATGTCAAGGAAGTTATCTAGAAGATGAATGCATAGTGAGAAGAGAGCTGAGACTGAGGGAAAAGAGCAAAAGGAGCCCAAAAGAACATCTATAAGGGGTGTCCAGAAACATGGTTATCTTGGAAATGCAAGTCTTGGAAATGCAAATCAGGGTAGACTGCATTATGGACCCAATATAAGCCAAAGTTTAATCAGTGAATG